>PVJH01003369.1:64419-144023 GCA_004026705.1 Nesogale talazaci
ACCTGTGCGATCATGAGGTGCTGAAACAATCAGGTATCAAAGAACAAAAATCAAAATCAATGGACCAATTGACTCCTGATATCGCTGATGACAAATGGATACAAAGGCAAACAAAGTAGAAGAAACGATGGTACCCAGCTAACAAATGATTGAATGCCTGGAATCTCAAAGACTTGAAGATAATCGAGTCACCATTCAGTGCAGAAACAGCAAAGTCCACATGCAAGAAGCACACCAGCATGCGTGATCAAGAGGGACCGAAGGGAGCAGATATCGAGCACCAAAGAACAAGAATCACATCATTACAAAGGAGGAGGACAGCAGGGTGGGGACCTAAGGCCCACTGGTGGGTAATTGGTCACCCCTTTACAGGGGAGTCAAGGGGAGGAGACAGACCAGTAGGGGGGGGGGCAGCCAGGCAGTGATGATGCAACAAGTTTCCTCTAGTTCCTGAAGCCTTCCTCCCCGTCCCCCAACCATCATGGTCCCAACTCTACCTTGCAAATCCAGATGGACTGGAGAAGTCACACTAGCATAGAGGGGAGCTGGAGATATGGGGAAACCAGGATGGATGGGCCCCTTCAAACCAATGGTTAGATTGGAGATACTGGAAGGGTGGACAGAAGGGGGGGCGGGTAGAGAGACGGAACCAACAGCAAGGATATATACACAAGCTTCTATTTGAAGGACGGGCATCAAAGGAGTGGGTTGGGGGAGAGGCAGTGTACGATATGACAAAACAATAACAATGTATAAAGTATTGAGGGTTGGAGGGGAGGAGAGGCCAGGGGAAGAGGGGAAGGAATGGAAAAGCTGATACTAAGGGCTTAAGGGAAAAGGTGGACGATTGGAGAACAATAATAGAAGTGGACATGTGAGGGTGCTTGACGAATATGCTTATTTATATATTGTGAAAAATGATGTATGAGCCCCCAATAAAATGATTGGAAAAAAAAAAGAAAATAGTACCTGGTGATCGCTAGTGAACTAAAGAATTTTGATGGGGAAAGTTGGAAAGTGTTTTGAATCAAATTGTTCCAAAGAGAAAAAGAAAGCCTATGTTGAAATCCTAGGTCCCGTACCTACAAACATAATCCAGCTGGAAAAGGGATTTTGCTTTCCTATTGTTAATAAGACTATACTGGAATAAGATGGGTCCTAAATCTACTCCCTTAGTAGAGGTGTTTTTATATAAATGAAAAATGGAGAGATGCACTTATTATGTACACAACAAGGAATGCTCAAGGCTATTGACTATGAGAGAACCACTCCTATAGTCAATTCTCTGATTTTGAATTTCTTTACACTGTGAGAGAATATATTTATGTTCCTTAAAGCAACCTACTTATGGTAATTTTATTGAAGCCCTAACCAATCAGAACAGCAAGAGAAGTTGGGAAGCTAGAAAACAATTTATAACATGCAATTAGTTGAAAGATGTGTTAGTCTGGGTAGACCAGAGAAACAAAATCATAGAGACACTCGTATGTATATAAGAAAGAGCTGTATATACAAGAATAATTAAATATTGAGAAAACATCTCAGTCCAGGCCAGATCAAGTCCACAAGTCCAGTATTAACCGCTATGTCTGATACCAATCTATAAATTCCTTTTCAGACTCACAAAACACATACAATGATGCTGAATGCAGGATGATCCCAGGCCAGTGGGTGGAAAGTATTCTCAGTCCAGTGGCAGTATAAGTGTCCCAGCACTGGCTGAGGTTCCCACATGGATGTCCAGCTCTAAAGCTCTGGTTGCTGTCAGCCTGTCTTCATATGTCTTGTCAACATGAATGTCTCACAGTGACTGTGCATGTGCCCTGCCTCCAGTGATCTATTTATCTCCCTGGCACCTCCAAATGAGATCATCTCATCTACTATCTGATTGGCAGGCTAGACTCCACCCCTTTACTCTTAATCCTCTCAAATTGACAATATATTATGTAGCCACCATAAGAGAATATTTATATATACATATGTAAGGAAGTTATTACTATTGTTATTATTATTATTAAATTGCATAGGAGTTCTGAAGAGTAGACATTGAGCTGCTAACAACAAGGTTGGTGGCTCAAACCCACCAGTCATTTTTCAGAAGAAAGATGAGACTATCTGCTACCATAAACATGTGCAGTCTCAGAAACTGAATACAGGTTAAATAAGGGTCAGAATTGATGCCATGACAGTGGGTTTGGCTTAGCAGACTTGAAAAATGTGTTTTTCTTCTCCAAAGTTTTGCTAATCTGCAACGTATAGGTAATCCTTTCATAGGCCTGTTATAAGGAGAATTAAAATATTGTGAAGAAAATAACAATGACACAAAACATATCATACATTTACAGCATAATTATCCTCATCAAGATCATGGGAAATTATCATCTGATCATGAATGTGTATCTCTTTCCATTGATGGGCCAGGCAGCCGTCTTACAAATTTCTTGGCATACTGGAGGGAGCACCTCCAGCATTGCATCAGTTTGCTGAAATGTTTCAATCATTACTCTATCAATTCCTTTTGAGAAAGTCTTCCCCAACCTCAATTTCTCAGCCATAAGAGGGTAGAAAGTGGTAGGATTTGACAATCAAAATACCACTTCTAAATCAATTATTATCATCCCCATTGGGGAATTATGAAGGTGTGCTCGTAGAGGAATGATTGAGTGCTCAGCTATTAATCAAAAGCTTGATATCACAAACACACAGTTCACTCTGCAGGCAAAAGATGTGTCATTAACAAATTAGTAAAAATCATTGCCTTAGAAATGCTATGACTGTCTTCTCTGAGACGGGTGACTCTTCTTAGATACTTTCAGTCATTTCTGACTCATTATAAGTCAGAATATAAACATATCACAATCATACATTGCCTAATTCAGGACCATCCTTCCCTTTATTGCTATATTTGAGTCCATTATTTCAGTCACTGGTTCAGGCTATCTTGTTGAGAGTCTTGTTATTTTTTGCTGACTCTATCAAACATGATGTCCTTCTGACAACATAGCCAAACAACATAAGATGAAGTCTCAACATCGCGTTTCTAAGGAGTGTTCTGGCTGCATTTCTTCTAAGACAGATTTGTTTATTCTGGCAGTCTAAGGTCTAGTTAATATTCTTCACTAACACCATATTCAGACATAAATTACTCTCTTATCTTCCTTATTCACCGTCCATATTTCACAAGCATAGGAGGCAATTGAAAATAGCTAGGCTTAATACATAAGCTGTTGAGTCTTAAAAGTCAGCTCAGAAGCAATAAAGCCCACACGGAAGAAGCACACCAGCCTGTGTGATCATGAGGTGGTCAAGGGATCCGGTGTCAGGCATCAATGAGCTAAAATTATATTATTATTAATGAGGGGGAGTACAGATTGGGGACCCAAAGCTCATCAATAGGTGAGGTGACATCCTTTTGCAGAGGGGTCACAAGTAGGAAATGAGTCAGTTAAGATACCGGGTAGGAGCTATGAAATATGCAACCTTCCTCTAGTTCTCATTGCTGCCTCCCACCCACTATCATGACCCCAATTCTACCACATAAAACCAGCTAGACCAGGAGATGTACAATGAAGTTGGAAATATGGGAAACTTAGGATAGATGATCCATCAAGACTAGTAATAGGAGTGGTAATACTAGGGTGGAGGGATGGAGGAATAGAAAGGGAGAACCTACTTCAGGGATCTACACGTAGCTGCCTCTCTGGGGCACAGACAACAGGGAAGTGAGTGTTAGGACACATTGTACAGTGTACAGGGTGAAAAAATAATTTGTAAATTACTAAAGGTTCAAGGGGAAGGGGGGGAGGAAGGGTAATATAGGGAGTTGATAATGGGGGCCTGGAGGGAGGGAGAATGTTTTGAGAGTGATGAGGGCAATGGGTGTGTAAAAGTGGCCTGCACACAACTGATGTTGTTAGGGATTGTGATGGGAGTTGTAGAGGCCCCCCAATAAAATGATTCATTTAAAAAAGGGGGGGAGGGGAAAGGGGAGTCTTTTTTTTTTTAAAGAGGAGCTTGTACCAAGGGCTCAAGTGGTAAATGTTGGGAAATGTATGTAGAAACATGTGAGCAAATGTGCTTGATACAAATGATGTACTGAATGTTGTAGTAGCTGTAAAAGCCCCCAAAAAAATTTTAAAAAAATAATAAAGAACTAGAGGATAGAGGGGAAGAGGAGCTTATGCTGGAGGGGCTCAAATAGATAATGTAGATGAATGTAGCAACATGTATACAAATATGCTTAATACAAATGATGTATTAAATGTATTAAATGATGTATTAAATGTATTAGCCCTCAATAAAAATCTATATTAAAATAAAGAAAGAAAAAAGAAAAAAGTTATCTCTATGCATTTTAATCCTTTAAAGAGATACTGCGCCGCAGATTAGTGCAATGCAAGATCTCATTTGCTTTCCTGAATTGCTACATTCAGGAGCATTGATTGTGGATCCACGTAAAATGAAATCCATTACAACCGCAATCATTTATTGTGGCATTGCTTATTGTCCCAGTAGAGAGGATTTTTGTTTTCTTTGCACTGATTTGCAATCCATCATTGAAGGCTGTGGACATTAATTTTCATCAGAAACTTCTTCAGACCTCATGGCTTTCAGCCACAAAGTTGTTATTTCATATTGCAGATTGTTAATGAGCCTTATTCCCATCTTAATTTTGAATTATTAAAATACTCCAGCTTCTTGGATTATCATGATTAGTCTGGAGATTGAAGAAGTAAGGTAAATAGATATAATTCTGATATACAGCTCTTCTGATTTTAAATCTCCTTGTTCTATTTAAATAACTGCTTTTTGGCCGAAGTACAGATCTTTCATAAACACAGAAAGTGTTCTGGAATCTGATTATTTGAAGTGTTTTCCATACTTTACTATGTACCACACAGTTATATGCCTTTGCATTCACTAAACTTACTGTATAAGTCAATAAAGTATAAGTGAACATATTTCTGATACATTCTCTACTTTCAGATAAGATCCATGTGACATCAACAATGATATTATTCATTCTAAATACTCTTCTGAATGTTACTTTGAATTTCTTGGATTTTCCTATCAATGTACTGCCATACTTTTTAAAAAATTATGTTTGTGTGTCATACTAATTTCCTCAATCTATGGCTAATCGTTACTTACAGTAGGCATGAATATTGATCTCTTCCAGTTGATCAGTCAGGTTTCTTCCAAGTTTCTTGATACAGATAAAGGATAATCTTGAACACAGCATCCACTTATTGAAACATATAAATTAGTTCTCAACTAATTCCTAAAGCTTTACTTTTGTTAATGTCATTGGTATACCTTGGACTTCTTCCTTGAATACCTTTGTTTTTTTGTGGGGATTTTTTGTTTTTTGTTTTGTTTGGGGGGAGGGGGGCATCACTACCCTCTGGTGGTCCTGGGAGCTACCCAGTACTGCACCTGAGAGCCACTGCTGGATTTGAACCGCCAAGCCAACAGATGGCAGTTCCACACTCAACCAGTTACACCACCGGGGCTCAGCCGAATACCATTGTTTCTTGATAATATACTATTGCTTTCAAAACATCTTTAGATAAGTTTGTTTTTTCCCACAATTATTTAACTGGCATACAATTCCATGATTCAATCATCTTAAGAACAGTTTTAGAGTTCTGGCAAGATGGTGACAGAGCAAAACACACCAGAGGTACTCCAGAGAAATCTGCACAGGAGAGTCACTGACAGGGAAGAGAGCCACTCCACTCTTCCAGGTCACAGGAGGAGCATCATAAAGATAAGTAACAACAGACCCACTAGGTTTTGAAAAGCTGTGGGCTTTTGGCTTACCACTGTGGAGACAGCTGGGGCTTAGCCCTTGGAGTATTTTGGCTGACCCAAGGGTTTTACTTCAACACAACCACAGCCTGCCCCCACCTGTGAGTAGGCTTTTAAAAAAAACAGTCCAATGATCAGGCTCAAATATTTCTTTACTTTTTCCCCCTCTATCTTCTTTCTTTCCCTCCACAGTCCAAGAGCACTCTTTTCATTTCTTTTTTCTTCTCTCTGGGTTTTTTCTCCATTTCTTTCCTTTCACATGCCCCTGCTGGCCTCTAAGCAACTCCCCTCTTACGAGGGCAACTCTATACCCCCTCCACCAGCTGGAGGTACTCCGTCTCACTCCTCGTGTCCTTGCACCTAGTTGGGAAAATCCTGCCTGCCTTCTTGCACACCCCAAATACACGCAATATCTTCAAGCAGTATTTTCGTCATCTTACTGTATGTGTTAGTCTGGATAAACTAGAAACAAATTTCATAGACATGCATATGGATATAAGGATACAGCTTATATATGAGGAATAGGACATTAAGAAAGCATCCCAATCCAGTTCAGTGCAAATTCATAAGTCCGATATTAGCCCATACGCCTGATATAAGTCTGTAATTTCTCCTTCCGACTCACAAAGTCACAGCTAGTGGGTGCAGAATCCCGGCGCTGGCAGGGGTCTTGCCATGGTTGCTCACTTCCAGGGTTCAGAGCACATCAACAGGATCCAGTGATGGTAGAAGCAACTCAGTGCTGGCAGGGATCTCTACGTGGCTTTGCCAGCCTCACAAGTCTGGTTCCATCAGGGTAAGGCCGTGTGACTTCTCTTCCGGCTCCTCCAGCTTCTTGGATGCTGCCATCTTGTCTTCTCTGTAGTTCATTGTCTCTGAGACTGACTCCCAACAACTGGGGAGATCACTTCTCATTTCAATGAGGGAAATATCGTGAGATTTCCCAGAAGTCTCAGGAGAAAGCCATGCCCACATGGAGACTTCATTGGCTACCCAATGGCTATCTCCAGATTAACAGGCTAGACTCCACCCCCACATCTCAATCATGAAATTAACATAAGGACATGACTGACACAGTCACCAAGATGTATAATAGTTAAGCTATCCAACTTTGTGGAAAAAGATAAAATCATAAGAGCAGCAAGGGGAAAACAAGCAGTCACTTATAAAGGCACCTGTGGTAATTACATAATCTGGTGTCAATTTGGAACTTTAGAGGATTAAGAGTGAAGAGTTGGAGTCTAGTTTGTCAATCAGCTCTATCCAATGAGGCCTCTGTGTGGGCATGGCTTTCTTCTGAGAATACTGGGAAATCTCATTTTCCTCCTTGGAGAAGGGAGATACTTAAAAGTCACTCCCTTGGAGAGTCTCTACTGACAAGGCTGATGTCTTGTAGAACATCCATGAGGAGAAGTCACCTTGGTCTACCCTGATGAAGTCCTGGGTGCTGGAGAAGTCATGTGGAGATCCCTGCCAGTGCTGAGATGCTTATACCACCACTGGATCCAAAGATTTTCCACCTACTGGCCTGTGATCAACCTACATTTGGCATCACTGAGTTTAGTGAGTCTTAAGAGGCTTTTATATATTGGTATTGGATATATGGGCTAATATTAGACTTATGGGCTTAGACTGGATTGTGTTGGGATGTGTTTTTTAAGTAAAACTGCCCCATTATACAAAACTCTCTCATATATACATATGAGTTTCTATTGGTTTGTTTCTTTATTCTACTCAGACCAACACAGCACCTAAATAAGAATATGCTCAGAACTATCAGTGGACAATATAAAGAAGAGAGTGTAACCTATTCCAAAAATTGAAGAAAAAGAATGCAAACCCAAGAATATTCAATCCAGCCAATTTCTATATCAAAATAGATGTAGAGGAGTCTTTCTAGGCGAGGAAAAGCTAAAAGAATACATTAAAAGAAACCCATCTCTATGAAAGGCCCTTTCCAACCCCATATGGGCAGAAGAACAAAACTTACCAAGAACAAATAAGAGACCAAACACATAGAACAACTCCATCCAGAGGGCAGCAAGGAGAAAATAGCCCAAAAGATAGCATGAGCTCAATGGTGAAAAGAAAGGAAGAGTCAACCACACACACACACACACACACACACACACACACACACACATACTTATATGCACAATGCACTGATAAGAAAGAGAGGTAGGAAAGCACCCAACATGAAAGACACAACATAACATCACAGGGTCAACAGAAGAAAGTAATAGGCACTGAACTCAGGCATTAAAAAGCACAGGGTAGCAGGCTGGCTTAGAAAATACAGCTCGTTGATCTGCTGTATATAGAAGACACATCTCAAGATCACAGACAAAAATAAGCTCAAAGGCTGTAGAAAAATGCCTGAAACAAATGCAACTCAAGAAATGCAGAGGTTGCAATCCTAATCTCAGACAAAATTGATCTAAAGGTGCAAGCCATAACAGCATATAAGGAGGAGCACTATATAATGCTCAGGGAAAAATAGACCAAGAACCAGTGAGCACAGTAAATATACACACAGTCAGTGAGAGACCTGCAAAATCGTCAAGCAAACATTCCAAAAGATCAAAAAAGAAACCACAGGCTCAGCAATACTATAGTATGTGATTTTAATGCACCACTCTCTGAGAAAGATAACAGGGAAAGAAGCTTAAAAGGATGCTACAAATCTAAAGATTATAATCAGATGTCGTGCCCTGTTACATATATTCAGAGCTCTCAACCAAATACAACAAAATCACATTCTTTTCAAGTCCACTTGGCACATGCTCAAAGATAGACCATCTGCTGGGGCACAGGTTGAATCTGTGTAAATTCAAGCATCCAGAGATCATACAGGTGTTTCTCTGCGCTATGCCATAAGGTTGGAAATCAACAAATGGACAATTGAGAAAACAGGGTAAACAATTGGAGGATAATAAATCTCTATTGCAAAAGCAGTGGATACTGGCCCACAACAAAGATGAAATTAGGATGTTTCTAAAAACAAATGATAATGAGAATTCCATATATGAGAACCTTTGAAACATAGCAAAGGCAGATATCAAAGGAAGTTTGATAGTAATAAATGCATACATGAAAAAGAAAGAGAGACTTATGACAGATATGCAGACACAAAACTTAAATCAATTAGAGCAGAGTCAACAGGAAAATCCTACTAATAGCAATAGAAATGAAATAATAAAAATCAGGTATGAGATTCATGAGAGGGAAAACAAGAAAACTATAGGAAAATGCAACTAAAAGTTGGTCTTTGAAAGAATAAATAGAATCAACAGACTTCTACCAATCCTAATCAAAGAAAGGGAGGAACAAATTTTAATGGCAAAGATAAGGGATGAAACAGGACATCATAAGAGACCTTAATGGAATCAAAGGGTAATTACACTGTACTATGAAGACTGATACTCCAATGAATTCAACAATTTGGAAGACATGAAAAAAAACTTGAAAAAGTAATCCTTCCCTAGGCTATCCCTGAGAGATATCAAGAATATCAACAGACCTATAGCCATAGAAAAAATAGACAAGATTATAGAGGAATTACCAACCAAAAAATCTCACAGGTTAGATGGTTTCACAGGAGCATTTTCCTAAGCATTCATGGAAGAACTGACACCATCCTACACAAACTTTTCCAGAACACAGAAAAAAGTGCCAAAGTCTTTATAAGAAGCTATCATAACATGAATTTGATATCTAAAGTGGGCAAGGACTCTACAAGAGTTGAGAACTACAGATCAATATCCCTAATGAATGATGCAAAAATATTTAACAAAATACTGACCAATAGAATACAAAAGTATATAAAACAAATAATTCACCATGACCAAGTAGGAGTTATACCAGGGATGCAGAGATGGTTCAACATAAGAAAGATCATTAGTATTATTCGTCACATTGACATGATAGTCAATGGAGAATAGACAAAAGCATCCCACTGAAAAGGGGGACCAGGCAAGGATAACCCTTTTCCCCACTCATTTGACAATGGACTGGAAGTCCTAGCTACAACATAAGGCAAACTATGGTTATTTGCAGTGATTTAATTTTATATATGGAAAATCCCCAAAGTTCCACAAAGGGAGTACTGGAAGTGATAGAGGAATATGGAAGAGTAGCAAGATGTAAGATCAACAAACAGAAGTCTTTCAGACTGCCAGCCACATCAAACAAGACCACAGAAGAGGAGATCAAAAACATGGTACATACCCTACACAAGAGCCAAGCAAAAATTGAAATATCTATGTATACACTTGAATTAAAAAAACAAAAGATTTGTACAATTAAAACCACAGAACTCTATTAAAAGAAACCAAAAGTGACCTGAACATATGGAAGAATATTCTATACTCATGAATTGGAAGATTCAATATAGTTAAGATGTCAGTTCTGCCCACGGCACTGATGGCAAATTTCATATGGAGAAGGAAAAAGCCCAAAATGAGCAGAGAACTCCTCAAGAAGAAAGAAAGAGCAAGAGGGCTTGCTTTACCTGACTTTATCACCTATTATGCAGTGACAGTGGTCAAACAGTGTGGTAGTGGTATAATAACCAATGTTCAGGCCAATGGGAAAGAATTGAAAACTCAGAAATGAAACCATCAGCAAACAGACAACTGATATTCGATAAGGGCCCCAAAAATATCAAATGGGACACAGATTTGTCCACTTCAATAAGTGGCGGTAGGAAAAAATGGATATCTATCTGCAAAAAAATGAAGACAGACCCTTACCTTATGCCGTGCACAAGAATAAATTCAAGGTGGATCATGAACCTTGAGGTAAAACTCCGAAATATTAGGTACATCTGTTAGGGAATTGGGACAAACCTGAGAACTTTGGTGCAGGAATGCATCTTCTATTTGAAAAAGGGAAGGACACAAATACAGAGGAGGCACAAATTTTACAAGTTGAACATAAAACATTTGTGTCCTTCAAAAAAATTCACCAAGAGAGTAATAAGAGAGCCCACAGACTGGAAAAACATCTTTAACAATGACTTATCAGGCAAACATCTTTGTACTAATATTTACAATTCTCTGCTAGCTCACAATAAAAAAAAAAAAGCTGATTACCCACCTAGGAGGTTGACAAAGGACCTGAATAGAAGTTTCATAAGGACAGAAATCCAAATAACTAATAAGCATATGGAAAATATCATAAGCCATAGAGAAAAGCAAATTAAAACAACTTTGAGATACCACCTAACACCCTCAAAGAGAGACTATTCCAAAAATTCAGAAAGTAACAAGTGTTGGAGGGGCTGTTGTGAGATAGGAACTCTCATCCACTGCTGGTAGACCTGTAGGTATGTACAGCCATTATGGAAATGATTTGGCAATATCTAAAACAGATGGAAATCAAGCTACCATTCAATCCAGCAATCCCCCCTACTGGGCATGTACACAAAAGAGGAAAGAAACAAACCACGGCCAAACATCTGTGCTCCAATGTTCATCACAATCACCAGGAATTTGAAACTACCCAAATTTCCATCAACAGATGAATGAATTAACTGTTGTACATACATATAATAGCATACTACGCATCCCTACAAAGCAGTGATGTACTACGTATGAAACACATCGTTGCCTGGGGAGAATTGGATGAAATTATGCTAAGCAAAGTAAGCCACGCACAAAAAGACAAGTACAACATGAGTCTGTTGCTGTAGGTTTAAAAATGCAAAGGGAGATTGGGGGGAAAGCTACTATATCCATACATTCTTGGGAGGAGGTTCAGGTACTATGCAGACCTGAATGAAGAAAGGAACCTATAGAGAGGCCTGCGGGGCTTGCCCCAACCCCAACTACATGGTCAATGCCGCTGAAGAATGCACTTCAAAGGACAGCACTGACGCTCCAGCTCATGTAGAAGGATGCATCAGAGCAGAGCACAGGTTCAAATGAAGAGGGAAGGAGAGAGAGGGGAAACATCCTGGTCGTCTAAATGCCGAGGACAATATTCCTGCTCAGAGCAGCAAATGAATTTAAAAGGTTCATAGTGTCAGCTCAATTATGAGACACAACATACCTCAGTGACCCACAGTACTACAAGGGACAACCCTGGAGGCACAGTGGGAGCATTGTACCTGATCTGACCCCACCACACCTGGAGGAAAACACTAAAGGTATGCAAGAGAGCAGCACGTAGAGCAAAGCCATGACGTCCTCAAAAATAGATTTGGGGACCGGAGTGTGGCACCTCATCAGACCAGAAAAGAATCCCAAAGGTCAACAAACAGACCTGCAACTATTTATAGGCTTTCCTTTTTTTGTCACTGGCTTTTCTTATTATTTTGTTTGGTACTTTGTCTTGCTCTGTTTAGTTTGTGTGTTTATTATTGTCTCTGTATATCTCTCTAGATAAGATAGGCAGAACAAACAAATCAGAGGAGAAAGTAACACACTGACGGTTCCAGGGGGACATGGAACAGGGGAATGCAGAGGAAAGGAAGGGGTGTTAACAAACCTTGGAACAAGAGAATAACAAGTGATTTAAAATGATGAGGAGGAGGGCATAGGATGTCTGATAGAGTTTGAACAAATGCAATGTACCCAAGAGGAATTACTGACACTTGAATGAAGCCTGGCCATTATAATGGGAGAAGAAAAGTAGAGAAAAGAACTAGGAGGCAAGGGAGATTTATAGAGATCTCAATACAGGCAAGTACTTATATAAATAATGACAGGGATATAGATCTCTGCATATATATTTATTTGTTAAGTATTTAGGCTGCATACAGACATTGGGCCTCCACTCCACTCCATGCAAGAACAGATACCCATCTCACCAGATATGATCACTGAAGACAAAATGGGTGCATAAGCAAATGTGATGAAGAAAGCTGATAGTGCCTGGCTCTCAATAGATACAGCAACTGGGACCTTAAAATCATGAAAGCAAACAAGTAGCCATCTAGCTGAGAACAGCAAAGACTACATGGACTAAGCACACCAGCCTGTGTGATCCTTAGCTGTTTTTGAGATCAGGTATCAAAGACCCAGAACAAAAAAAAATCATATCGATGAGAATGGGGGGGGGGGAGTGTGGAGTGGAGACCCAAAGTTCATCTGTAGACAATTAGACATCCCCTCAAAGAAGGGTCACAAGAAAGAGACAAGACAGGATGAAGTTTAGTACCAATGAAACATAAAACTTTTCCTGTAGTTTTTTAATGATCCCTCTCCTCCACTATGACCCCAATTCTACCTTATAAATCTGGCTAGACCAGAGCATGTGCATGGGTACAGATAAGAGCTTGGAACACAGGAAATCCAGAACAGATAAACCCCTCAGGGCCAATAATAAGAGTAATGACACCAGGAGGGGAAGGGAAAGGTGAGGGGAGAAAAGGGGAATCAATCACAATGATCTGCATAAAACCCCCTCCCAGGGGAAATTGATGACAAAAAAAGTGGGTTAAGGGAGATAGTGATTGGTGTAAGAAATGAAAAAAATTATAAATTATCAAGGGTTCAAGAGGGAGGGAAAGTGGGGGCAGGGGGTATGAGCTGATACCAAGGGCTCAAATAGAAAGAAAATACTTTGAAAATGATGATGGCAGCATATGTACAAATGTGCTTGACACAATAGATGGATGGATGGGTTGTGATAAAACCCCCAATAAAATGATTTTTTAAAAAGAACAGTTATACCATCATCACCACAATCAGTTTTAGACCATTTTCTTCATTCTTGTGCTTATAATTATTAGTTCCCAATTTTCCTCCAATCGTCCCAGCAATACCATTAATTCAGTTACTATTTCTAAAGGGTTACCTATCCTGGATTTCATAGTCACACAAAAAATTGACTAACAACAATAGCAAAGTAAAACATACAAGCCTCAATCAAAAAGACAGCAGAAAATATTTAAAATTAGAATATATTTATATTGAACATAAGGGAGATCAAATGATAGGGTGCTAGGTTTCAACTTAACTGCATCTGCAACAATTCACCTCCCAATGCATTCTGCATGGTAGCAAGGCTATTCATATCCCTGGTCCATAATCAGAAAGGAGAAAGCACAGGTACTTAATCCAGGTGTATTTTCCCTTTGCTTTGTTTTTGACTGAAGTAATTTTTTACAAAGCTACATTTTGAAGTATTTCCTAGCCCAAATTTTCTTAGCTATAATTTGGGGATAACTATCAATTATAATTATCAGTCCCACCAACCCACTCTCATCAAGTGGATTCTGACTCACAGGGATCCAGCATAGGTTTGCCATGCTGTAAATACTTGGGAGAGCACTTTCTCCTCTGACCCACTGACAGTGGGGTTAGCAGTCCAACACATACCCAACAGTGCCACTCAGTAAACCAAATTGTGCTCACTGCCATAGGGTCAATTCTGACTCACAGTGACTCTACAGTTCTTATAGATTCTGAAACTGCAAATCTTTATAGGAGTAGAAAGCCTCATCTTTTTCCCATGATGTGGCTGGTGGTTTTGAACTGTTGGCTTTGAGGTCAGTAGCCCAATGCTTAGCCACTATACTACCAGGGCTCCTTAGCAATACAACTAGAAACACTTACTAATAACATACAGACCCATAGATAAAGAAAGCACTTGTTACAATGAATGGCATAGAGTGTGTGCTCCAAAACTAGAAGCTACTATTATTCATGGTTGCCCTATTATCAAGCACTGTGGTAGGTATGAGGAGCATGATAATGAACAAGAATCTACCTGATACCTTCCCATCCACTTCCGATCCTTAAGACAGTTGCTATGTGTATCTATCCCCATTTCCCCACACTCAGGTGTTTTCCAGTTATTCAGTGTTCCTCCATATAATCCTGTCCTTCCTGGCCTTCACTAACTGAGTTCAGTTGTGTCAATCCTCTTCAAAAGATGGCAACCAGATTGGGAGTCATATCCAGCCATGATGTAATCAATCTGGAATACCAGGATGTTTGTATTTATTTGGGGCCTTAGCTCTATTTTTCTATTAGTCCATTGAGAGTTCACTTGGTTTCTTGATCCCAGCATGAATCTCAAAGGAGATTTTGATCCCAAAGGAAATTACAATGGAACTGATGAAATCATCGGCACAGAGCATTGACTGAAAAATATTCATTTTTAAAAAGCAGGCTTAAACTGAGAAAAGCAAAGAATCTACATGAGGATCTAAGTGGAAATGTGTAACAGAAAAAGTCTACTAGTCCTGCTTAATTCTTTAAGTAGTCAGAATTGCTCTAATTTAGCACCACAGAGAAGATTGATGTTTCAGTCTGCTAGGGCAAACATTAAAATGACTAAGAATAGAAACACTTAGCCAAGAAGAAATAAGCTTCTATTATATTTTAAAGGCAGATCCATGGGAAGGTGAAAGGATATTTAATACAAATGTCAAATATCCTTATTTTAAAGCTCATAAATCCTACCACCACAAAGTAGTTTAAGCACTTTTATACCTTCCTACTTCAGAGTCCTTGTATCACGTTGGTTAAACACTGGGCTGTTAACTAAAAGGTCATTGGTTCAAACCCACCAATCACTCTACAAGAGAAAGATATGGCAGTCTGCTTCTGCAAATATTGCAGCCATAGAAGCTATACGTGGTAGCTCTACTTTGCCCTGTGGGGAGCAGACCCTGTAGGTTCTCTATAAGAAGCAAGTGACACATTGAAAAGGAATTTACCAAGAAAGAGATTTCCTTAGGTTCCCCAAGATAGCCATAGCAGATAAGCACAGCAACATCTTTCAGAGCATCAACAGGTGGTTGCTAGCACCTCAGAACTGAGACAGCTCTCTTGCTTAATTAGGAAAAAAGAAAAGGATTCAAAGATACAAATTACATCCTCCAAACATCCCAGAGGACTGTCCTCTGCTCTTTGATTTATGTGCCTAGGCCTGAGTGTCAGAGGCCTGAGAAATCGCCCCTGGATGAAAGAGATGAGCCTCACATGAAAGTCTCATTTTGTTTCGTGAAAGAAGCTCAGGCCTCCGGGTAGGAGGGGCTCGGCACCTCTTTAATCAAACTCGGGGCTGCTCAGTGCAGGGCTTTGTAAGTGAGCTAATTAGGAACGTGCCAGAGATTTACCTGGCTAATCAAATGATTAATCACTTGGTAGGCATCATTCCTCTTGTTTCCCAGCTATCTTTGGCTCCTGTGTGTGTGTGTGTTTTATGTGTGTGTGGATTTTTTTTAATTAGCATTTTAATAGGTGGCAATCACCATTCAAGATAAAAAGATGGCATTGTCTCATTTTAACCATTTTAGAGTACAAATGAAAATGAAAGTAAAGGGATTCTTTCATAGAATCAACCGTGCCTTAACCAAGAAATGTTATGCCATCAGTGAAAAATAAGGTATTTGGGTATGAAAGGATTTGAAGTGTTGTGAAAAGTGTATTTCTTTCCAGTTACATATAATTCTAATTAGACAAAATACTTCTGAGAATCATATGGTTGTAAGTCGGTGAACAATAATTCCAAATTTCTTCCTTGTATTTATTTATATTTCATATTTAAGCAAATTTCAGGATAAGAAACTTGGCTATTTTTGACAAACTCTAATAGTGAATGAAAATACAAATCTTATAATTTTGTTAAGCATTTGATTAAGTAAAATTTTCATATATTCTTGAAATTTTTAGATCTTAACGTTTTAAAACAGTTTTATTGGCATGTAATGACCATATCACACAACTCAGTAGTTTATACAATCAATTTTAGAGCATTTAAGGCAAGAGCTCAGGGACTCCGTGGTTAAGCATGCTCCTGCTCCCTATCACATGTTTCTCAAGAGCAAGGTAAGGCAGTGTACTTCCATAAAGATTTCAGCCTTGGTCATGTTATGGGACAGTTCTGCTCTAGTCAGTGAATTTTCGAAAAGTCAAAACTCCACCCAATGCCAATCGGTTTGATTTATTTTTGTTTCAATTTTTAAGGAACTCAGCTATTTTGTATTAAAGATATTCTAATGATCTGATTTCAATTAAGGATCTTAAAAGCATGCACAGAACTCTGAATTATCAAACACTTATCTGTTACCATAAAATCCCCACGATATCACTTTAATAACCCATGACAACCTGCCCTCCCCACTGATTCATATCAGTTACGTCAATCTTCATAGCACTGAATATCATTCATCACATGCCATAAGAGATAATCCTACCATGATTCCAATGACATTTTAATATTTTAAGTATAACTGTATTAATTCCTTTCTCTCAAAAAACATTTTATTGAAAGCTAATACTAATATCATATAGTTCCATAGTTCAATCACATCAAGTAGTATTGTAGAGTTACTGCCACAATCACTTTCAAAATACTTCTTTCCTTCTTGAGCTGCTTGATACCACCCCCCTTCACCCCCTCACTTCTACTACCATACGCCGCAGGAACCCTTGTTTTACTTGCCTCTATAGTTGGGAAATCCTGGGTTTCCTATATAAAAAGAAAAACATGTAACAAAGATTCAAAAAGGCTACTCACAGTGACAAAATGCATCAGCAATAGAACCCAGTATGAAAAGGAAAAAATATATATATTGAAAACCAGATTAGGGCCAAAGTGTTTAAGAAAGGGGATCAAGTGACAAGGTTTATCATTTTGATCCACAGTTCTATCTCTTAATTATGGTTAGAAGGAAATTGATTCCTCTTTTTTAACTATCATTCTCTTTTGGGGAAGACGGGTGGATTTTGCTATTCCTGTGTTTGGACTTCCATTTAAATTATCTTCCATGGCCAATCATATTAAGTTCATATGTGTAGCATACAGAAGATGATCAAGCACACAGAAGATGATATTACACCTTAAGATATTTATGAATGGAGATTAAAAAATAAACATGCTTCTATCATGCAGGTTGGTATTCCTCAGCTCTTCATGAAATATTGGCATTTCAGGGCAGAATTTTTCACACTATTCATCTATTCACACACAATGATTTTTGCCACAATAAGCCAATCTTTCTAAAGAGAGAGTGTCAATCACATCAAGGATAGATTGAGAGTAGTTTTGTATTGGAGGGTGTGGATAGCTGGATTTAAGATGAATGCTGACAGTAAATAAACATAACTTAAAAATATAGTTGCTATGGTCTCCATTTCAACTCATGTACTGAAATACAAGTGGAAATATATGCAAGAATGTATTCTTATTACATTAGTGCAAAATTGAGAAAGCAGGAAGGGGTGAGAAGCCAGCTGATGGTATCCTATGTCTATCACTGATTATATCTAACCAAGATGGTTAGATCTTTGAGAAGAAATCTGCTATACACTCCAAAGTTTGTTGAGACAAAAGCTTTGTTTATCATGAAAACTCCTTAAATAAGGAATTCTTTAACAATTTGTTATATGTTGAAGGATTCAGCTGGAAAATAGAAATATCCAAAGAAATGGTAATATAAAGATGATGCTTTTACCTTGTTCTCTAGAATGTTAAGCCATTCAAGGATTGATTTTGTAGGAGTAAATGTTGCCATACCCTAGATATGGGACATTCCATAATTTAGAGGAGCCCTAGAAAGCAGGTAAAGTTACTTGTGTTCTTTCATTCAATTTCAGCTATTCCCAGTT
Source organism: Nesogale talazaci (assembly GCA_004026705.1). Taxonomy (NCBI): domain Eukaryota; kingdom Metazoa; phylum Chordata; class Mammalia; order Afrosoricida; family Tenrecidae; genus Nesogale; species Nesogale talazaci. The sequence continues at coordinate 82,797 of PVJH01003369.1, forward strand.
TGCTATCTCTCAGTCTTCAGAACCATATTTCTAAGACACAAAACGTATCTCATTATTCAAGTTTGAATTACAGCTCCCATTGCCTGCCTATGAGTTTGTTCATAAAGTCCCTTAACGACCTAAATCTATCTCCACCTATGCTTTCTCGGAATGTATCATATAAGTCTTAATAATCAAAAAACCATTTGACATTCCTCTCACTTCCCCTCACCCCAGATTAACACAAGAACTTCAAACTGTTCTACTGTTATTTTTAGAGCTCTGGAAGAATCAAATTCCAACAAGTCTACTTTTGTAGGTCCCTACCCTTAGACATTGTGTTTCACAGGGTCTACTGATGTTTACATAACTCAATCAAGCCCTGGACCCAAATTTCATAGTTGTTGTTGGTATTTTTTCATTTTCTCTGTTATTCCAAATCTCATCTTTGATGTCTTGGAAATTTTAACATGTCAAGGCTTCAAGACGAATCTATGGCCAAATGAAGATCATCTCCAATCTGTTTGTGTTAATTTCCAAGAATGAAGGTACTAAAATGCATACCTTTCATTCTAATGTTTGCATGGATTTGAATAAAACATGTATTTACATTTTTATCAGTAGTTCCTCTTGCACTCTTTCCTTAAATCTTAACCTTCAAAGAAACTAAAGTATAGTAAGTAGGAGGTAATTCCAAATGACAGACACCACTGTAATCAGAGTAAATTCTCCCTGTGGCAGACAAAAGTAAAACTTGTTATGGTATGAGAATATTTAAGTGGATTCTTTCTCACCAGAGGATAAGTGGAGGAATCTGCTATTCCCTGCCTTAAAACATAAAGTTCCGTAACTACCTCTCCAGACACGTTCAAGTGTGTCTGTCTGGATCTCACAAGTGGAAACATCATGATCTCTTTCACAGGAGAATCCTCAATGTTTCCCAAAATAGACTTCCATCAGGCCTGAAAATGGTAGTTTCCCAGACATTTTCAGACAGACTTGGACCTGGAGGCAGACATGGCTTACACTCAAGCTAAGACCCGATTGCACCTTAATTTATAGGTTAGGAGGGATAAGGAAAAAAGTATCTGTGGAAAAGGAAGTATTTAAACTACTTTTAAGGAAAGAGTAAGGTTTAGGAAGACATTGCAGTAAATGACTCAAGGAGAAGCATGAATGAGAAAACAGAAGCCTAAAGAGGCTGAATAAAAAATGAACACATTTTAACTGGATGTTAAGATGCTCAGAGAAGGACATACTGATGTTGATTACTCAGGGTAGCGAGGCAATAAATAGTGTGGGAAGAATGGATGGTTCAATGGTTTCATTTTCTTTACACAAATTAAATTTGACACCGAATGACCTGCAAAGGGCAAAAAGGATTCAATCTCAGTTATTTTTTACAGAGATTTCCTTCCCATTTTTGGATTTGGTTTGTGGGAGACATGGCATTCAATATCCTTAGAGTTGTCTGTTCTTAACATAATGCTACTGGCCAAACTGCTCCTCGACTCTCTCGAAGGTAATGATGCTCAGGGGGGGCTCAGAGAGACTTCTCATACAAGGAGTCTTCATTCAACACAGGTGAGTTCAGAGCCAATTCCAGAGTCAGAAGTTCTCCACATTGCTCCCACGGACCTCTCCTTATATTGGGTGCTCCATACAAATGAGTGATGGATCTCTGTCATGCATGGAAAAGCTAAAATTTCTAATGCCATCCTATTTATCAAAATGGGGGGAACATTCTGTTCACTTCTTAATGGATTCTTCTACCCCTTAAGCCCTAGAACTATACAGTTTTGTTTTTCTCCAGGTCCTTCATCATTTCTGCTGTTGCCATAAAAACCTTTCTTACCATAAAAACTCCTAAGAATTCTTTAGAAAGAGAGTGCAAACTCAGAGCAGAAATCTAGCTCTTTTCCCTGGTTAAAAACAAGCATAATCCATTCTCACTGTCACTTATTCAAAATCATAGCAACCTCGTGTGTTAGAGGGTTTTTTGTGGGGAGGAGATTTATGATCATGATCCCATGGTTAAGCTTTCCTTCCATGGTACTGATGGGTTGGTTCAACTTATGATGACCTTGAGTCCATTCTGATTGATGGAAACTCTGTGTACAGCAGAATGGAAAACTCTCTGCCCTATACCATCCCTAAAACTATTGTCATATTTAAATCCATTGTTGTAGCCCCAGTATCATTCCAAGGATCTTCTATTTGTACTCGTCCTATACTAAACATGATGATATTTTCTAGGGACTAGATTAATACCCAAACATCAATCACTTGAGCCACACAGACACATTTAGGAGGGGGAAACAGCACTTGTTTTATTTTATCTCTTAGATTAGCATTAACAAAACCCAAAATCTGGTTACAGATTATTTCACTCCACCCTCAAACTAATTCTCATGATAGTTTAAGGAATAGTGTCTTACATAGAACTCTGAATTGAGTGAGAAGAACCCATCATCCTAGACCTGATTCACCTCACTTGTTTCTATTTTCTTATAAAAATGCCCCCCATTGATCTCTCAAAACCATCATGGAAACCACGTGTGAATCGGCATTTTATAAAAGTCATAGATGGGGCAGAAAGTAAGTGTGGACAACGTCAAGAATCAGCAAAAACCTAGGTTAGCTGAGTCTGCTCTACTATGACTCAGAAAAGTTTTCAGAGTTGAGGTGCCCGGAACTGATGTCCCATCTCCTCATATGCTATTCGGCTGCTTTTGCTTTCATGATACATAATGCTGGAACAAGATTGGACCCTTGTGGTGACACACATGAAATGCCAAGGAGAAATATGATCCGGGGGCCATTGCAGGGCAAGAAAGCAAGTCTATCACCTGTGCAATGTTTGCTGTGGGGCCCAGGGTCTGAAAGAGAGCTTTGTTCAGCCACCAGGTGAGCTGCAAGAGGAAGGTACTTCTCCAACCACTGCCACCAAGACCTACACAAAGCACGCATTCAGAGCTTTGTCCTGGCCATGCCCTTCTGATGCTGCCTCTAACTTATCGGGTTGCCTGTACAGCGATCATTTCCCTGCCTGCATCCCGCGCCCCCACCCAGTGCTGGCCCTTATATTGCACAATGCCACTCTGAGGGCACGGATAGAATACTACATTCCAGAGAGAAAAGGCAATGTTCAGGCTAAAAAGACCAGGCTGCAGTTGAAGACACTCCTCTTTCCCCACAGAGGTCCCTGTGTCCCCTGCAGACAATAGGCCTCTGTGCAGCCCCATCTCCTAATGCAAGGACTGCTTACATGTTTTTATCTTTGGAAACTTCAAACTGCTCAGTCCCCAGGAACAGCTGGACAAGGAAGCGTCTGTCTTAAAGGGAAAGGGAGAAGAGGAGGTGAGATTTGTCCCTTCAAAATGACCTCCCAGTAAGAATTATTGACTCACATAGGCAGTGCCAGTTTTTTGCCAGTTTCTTCTTTCATTCACTCAAAGGCTCAATATGGGTAGATCTTCTACTATTCTCTAGACATCTTGCTCAGATATGCAGATGGAGATGCCTAGCCCTAGAGGGAAAAATTAAATTACTGTCCTGCTTTTAATTTTATGGAGTCCAAGTATCTGGGGAAAAAAGCATATTATTAATTAGTCTTGTGCTAGGTATTCGTTTTCCTACTCAATGCATCAACTGACCTTTGTTCTCATTCTTTTCTGGTTCCTGAATCCCTTCTGATTTATTATCATGTGATAATAAAAGTCAAAGTGTTGACTTTCTCAGGCACACTTGAGCTGATGAGAATTAGAAATGGCATAACCTTTGTGGAGGAAAATTTGACAAATCAAACAAAATGAAATATGTCCTTACCATTAAACACAGCATTATGACTTCTTGGGAATTATCACGAACATATACGTCTAATAAATAAAAGTATATCTACACAAGTATTTTCAATGCAGCATCATTTTTATTTGCAAAATATTGGAACTACCAGCCCAAGCATAAGAGATGGATTCAATAAAGTACATGGACTACTACACTCCTGTTGAAATAAAAATTATAATCTCTATAACTGTCACAGAAGCATATCGAAGATATACTGTTAAGTGACAATATAAAATGAAGAATAACATAAGTAGTTTGCTATCTTTGGTGTATGCTAAGAAAATACTCAGAGAAGGTGAATTATTTGAAGAAGAATGGGATGTCAGAATTGGAATAAGTTTTAATAATATTCTACGATATTTGGATGGCACAACCTTGCCTACTAAAAATAAGGAGGATTGTAAGCTCTTACTGATGATTAAGAATTTCAGCCTTCAGTATATATTGCAATTCAATGTAAAGATGTTCAAAATCCTTACAACTGGACCAATATATAACATCATGATAAATGAAGAAAAGAATGAAGTTGTCAAGAATTTCATCTTCCTTGGATCCAAAGCCAGTGCTCATAGAATCAGCAGTCAAGAAATCAAAAGATGGGTTTATTTGGGCAAATCTGCTGCACAAGACTTCTTAAGCATTTTGAAAAGTGAGAGATTTTTAAAAATCATATAATTGGGGGCTCATACAACTCATCCATCCATACATACATACATCCACCCATGTATTAAGCACATTTGTACATTTGTTGCCTTCATCATTTGCTTCTACTTTAGCCTTGGGTATCTGCTCATTTTCCTCTTTCCCTCCCTGCTGCCCCTCCCTCTTGAGTCCTTGAAAATTTATAAATTATTACTATTTTCTCACATGTCACGCTGTCCAATGTCTCTCCTCACCCATGTCTTTGCTGTTGGTCACTCAGAAAGGGGTGTTGAAGTCACCTAATCTGGTGTCAATTTGAAGATCAAGAATGTAGGGGTAGAGTCTAGCCTGTCATTCTGAAGATAACCAATGAGACCTGTGTGGGCGTGGTCTTCTCCTGAGCATTCTGGGAAATCCAGTAGTTTTTTTTCCCTTTTGGAAGTGGGAGACTCAAAACTCACTCCCATGGAGACATCTGACTGACAAGGCTGGCTCCCTGCAAGACATTCCAGAAGAGAAACCACATGGACCTACCCTGCTATAGGCAGAAACCTGGACCAAGAGAAGTCATCCAGAGACCCCTGTCAGTATTGAGATGTTTACAACACCACTGAATTCAAAGGCATTCTACCCATTTGACTTGTGTCCATCCTGCATTCTGTGTCAGTGCATGTGTTTCATGAGCTGAAGAAGACTTTATAGTTGAGGATGGGCTAATCTCAGTTTTGTGGCCTCGGACTGGACTGAGATGTTTTCTCAATTGCTCTTGAATATAAACCTCTTTCTTATACACATATGTATGTTTATGAGTTTGTTTCTATCGCACCTTCCCTCCACGCTCCCCCTATGGCCACTCTTACCACTGGTCCTGAAGGATTCACCTGACCCGGATTCCCTGTGTTTCCAGTTCCTATCTGTACCAGTGTACATCATCTGCTCTAGCCCAATTTGTAAGGAAGAATTGAGACCATGATAGTGGGGGGAAGAGAGTATTAAAGAGCTAGAAGAAAGTTGCATGTTTCATCTTTGCTACACTGCACCCTAACTGGCTGAGTACTAAGTGCACCTGAACCAAGCCATGGTAGTTTTCAATGTCTCATATTCATATAAAAGTTGGGCATGGATTAAGGAAGACCAAAAAAGAATTTGAATTGTCATGCCAGAGAATATTGTGAGTACCCTGGACTGACAATAGAACACACAAATGTAACTGAGAATATGTACAGCCAGGATCCTCCTAGAAGCAAAGCAAGTAAGACTTTGTCTCATATACTTTGGATGGACCAGTCCCTGGAGAAAGACAACATTCTAGGTAGAGGGGCGCAAACGAGAGGAAGACTTTCAATGTGTTGTGTGGTCACTGTGTCTGCAACAATGGGTTCAAACACGAGGGCAACTGTGAGGACCGTGCAGGCCAGCCAGACAGTGGTTCATTCTGTTTCACATAGGGTCTCTGTGGGTCAGAGCCAACTTGACGACTTCAACAACACACAGCAACAAAATCTAAATAATTAAGTCAGCTATGTATCAAGTGGGGGAAAAATATATGAAAGGCTATTGGAAGAAGTGACGTGTTTATGAGTATACTTTGTATTGATTTGACATTTGAAAGCATGGTAATGGTCAACAAATTCAAAAATTAAAATTTAACTCTTTAGTATGAGAAAGGAGAAAATAAAATAAGGAAAGCTTATTTAATGTAACCTCGTGCAGAAATAAAAGTACAGCCCAAATAATATTTGAATATTATATTTAAATCATATTCCCTCATTTTAAGCATGGTAGAGACAGACTAGTTTGAAAATATGGCCTTGGTGATAGAAGTGATACCAGTCATCACATGATAAAATTTCGCAATATTAACTACTTGTTCATTGGGAATACTTTTTTTTTCCCAAAAACATGTATGAAGATCCCTGGATGGTATACAAAAGAATAAAATTGACAATATATGTGGAAAAAGACTAGGTAGAAGCACAATATCACCATCAGAACTAGATTAAGGGCCAACTACAAAACTGGAGTAGACTACCAATTTTCACATAAAAGAACAAACTGAAACTGAAGAAAAAGTGCAAAGTTCTACAAGAGTTAAAGTACAATCTTTAGTATATCCTACCTGAATTTAGAAACTATCTGAAAAATACATTTGACTTAATGAACCCTAAAGACTCAAGACCAGATGTTGTAGGAGGAAATCATACAGAAACATATGCAGATTTTAGAAGACTATTTATGAAATAAATATGCATTTTATTTCTTTCATATATTTGTAATTTAAAACACCAAAATGTGTATCAGAGGAAACTTATACTTGTTATTGAATGTACAGTAGTTAGAGGAAATTTGGTTTTGATGGTGCTTTCAGTGAGAGAAGAAATGAGTAAATATATTAATATATAATGATAGGAACATAGGTTTATGGACATATCTTTATAGGTAAAGTATTAAGGTAGCAAAAGGACATTGGGTCTCTTCTGAAGACCTCCTTCAATGCAAGGACAATTTGTTCTAATAACTTGGCGTTCCATGATTCTCAACTTCCCAATACAATCAACGGTGCATAAACTAATGTGCTGAATAAAACTGATGGTACCCAGATATTGCAAGATATAGTGATTGAGGTCTTAAAGTCTTGAGGATAAGCAAGTGGCCCTCTTGCAGGGAACAGCAAAGTCCACGTGGAAGAAGTACACCAATCCATGTGATCTAAAAATGTTGATCTAAAAGGTGTCAGGCACCAGAAGACCCAAAACAAAGAGTCGTTTTGATGTGAGTGAAGAGAATCCAAAAGGAGACCCAAAGCGCACCTAAAGGCAATTGAACATTCCCCTCACAGAGGTTCCCAAGGAAGGGCTGAGCCATCCAGGGTGCTGTGTAGCACCAACAAAACACACAACATTCCTCCAGTTCCTTAATGTTTCTATCATGACCCCAGTTCTATCTTACAAATCTGGCTAGACCAGAGCATGCATACTGGTACAGATAAGAGTTCTTGACACCCAGAATCCAGGGCAGCTAAATCTCTCAGTAATGGGAACAGCAATACCATGAGGGCCTGGGGGGTGGAGAAAGAAAGAGGAGAAAGGGGGAACAAGTGCAAAGTTTGACAAACAATACCCCCCCTCAACAAGGGAGACGAACTAATGAAATGTGAGTGGGTGAGGGCAGGCAGTGGATGACATAAAATATGAAAATAATTATAATTTATGAATTACCAAAGGTAGGAGGGGGGGAAAGGGCAGCTGTTACCAAGAGCTCAAGCAGAAAGAAAATGTTCTGGAAATGATGATGGCAACATATGTACACATGTGCTTGATACAATTGGTGTATGGATTGTTCTAAGAGCTGTAAGAGCCCCCAATAAAATGATTTATTTTAAAAATGAATAAATATGGAATGTGGGTTGGAAATAAACAATTCTGTTAGGTGACCTTGAATTGCAGTTCATGGTTATAGATTCATAATCCTTAATATATACTTATGTGTCTATGCATATGTTTCCTCCCTGTCATCTTAAAAGATCTAGAGGCAAAGATGTTTCAGTAACAGTGAGCATTTTTAGTTATCATATTTTTATTTCTAAACTCATTCTCCACTGAAAGAAATCAGAGCTCCTCAAAATGACTGACTTCAGGGCTAAGGCAAGATGTGTGAGAATAATATACCCTTGAAAGAACGTGTTCCATAAAATAAGGAAGTGCTCAAAAACTAGGACACGGAAACCAGCACATACATATTCTAAATATTTTTAGAATTAGTTATAACGCAAAAAAAAGCCCCAAGCTAACAAACATACAAATGACACCACCAGGCTTCCTATAACAATAATTTGTGCACTATAGATAGATAGATAAAGATACATGCATAGGTAAAATGATATAGATAGAGAGATCAGTGAAGAGAAGACTGCTTTCTTAGTAAATTTCTAAGTGCTGGATTTTAAGTTTGAAGAATAATAGAATTAATAGAAGTTGAAATTTATAGCCATCATAATAAGGATTGATTCAAGTAATTAATAATCAGTGTATACTAGTCTATTGCAAAATATTAACAAGAGATATTATAGCGGTAGTTTCTCCCCATATTTTGTTTGCTATGAAGAGAAAGAGACAAGACAATAACTATACAGTTGAGAGTTTCTGCATTGCCTGGACAGGTTACTCAAAATAAATATCATCAATGATGATGGGCATCATGTACTAAGAAGGAAGGACACTGTCACATATGGAGGATTCTGTTGATTTCTGGATAAATTGAATCTAATAATTAGAAAATATTATCCATAGTCCAAATATTACATATTTTCATAAGTTATCTGTGCCAATATACTTTATTTTAAAGGCTAGAAGTCTGATGGTAGGTAAAAAAAACCATTGATATAGGCTTCCAGATCATGGAAGCATAGACTAACTTTTTAAGTTTAAAAAATAAATATTTAAGGATGCCCCTTCAATTAGAAAAATTTACAGATGGTTTCTGCCAGTAGTACCAGGGGTCACTCCCCCTAAAACTGGGAGAAAAAACTCTGCTGAACAGAACTTTCATAGTATGCATTTTTTCCCACTACAGGATCATCAAGCAACTTGCTAAGAGTTAGTGCACCCAGTAGTGTTGCCTAGGAAGGTTCATTCTGGGCACAGAGAATTTTTTTTTTTTTGTAAAAGAAGTTGCACTCTAATTTTTGTGCAGAATGATGTAAGAGAAAAGCATGTGGCTGTGAGGTTTTGTTTTCTACTTGGGAAAAAATGACGCACAAACTCTTGTGATATTGAATGCAGCTTACAAGAATAGTACTATGGGAAAAACTCAAGTGAATGAGTGAACTGTCTATTGATGACAAACCTCATTCTGGACCTCCATCAATTTCCCTAATGGCCAAAAATGTCAACAAAATTTATACACTTATGTTCAAAGACCAATGATGAACCATTGAAAAGATGGGGAAGTTATCTGGACTACTTTGGAACTTGGTTCAGTGAATTTTAACAGAAGATTTGGAATTGAGAAGGGACTGTGAAATTTGTGGCTCAGGTTCTGACTGACAAGGAAAAAGTCTAGTGGAAACATGCTGTGCTTTGAAAGAACAGCTCTGAATCAACCCAGACTTTTTTCTTCAAGGTTTTTACTGGTGATGAGATCTGGTACTATTCTTAAGACAGCAAAAGTCGATGACAATAAGTGGGCAAGTGTGGTCTGCATACAATTGATGTATGCATTGATCGTGATGGGAGTTGTATGAGCCCCAATAAAATGACTTATTTAAAAAAAGGACAGGGAGGGGCTGAGTCCCGGTGGCGTAGTGGTTTTGCGCGGGACTGTGGCCCACTGGGACGGAGGTTCAATTCCAGCAGTGGGGCTGTGCTTCCTACTCCCACCACCGGAGAGCAGTGATGCCCCCCACCAAAAAAATTAAAAAAGGACAGGGAAAGAGGAGCTTATACCACAGACTCAAGTAGAAAATATTTGGAAATGATGATGGCAACATATGTACAAATATGCTTGATACAAATGATGCATTGAATGTTATAAGAGCTATAAGAACCCCCAATGAAATTATTGGGGGGGGGGGGGGAAGACAGCAAAAGCAAACATCAAGCAAGTCAGTGGAAGAAGCCATCATCCCCTCACCAAAAAAAGACTTGTAAAGTGAAATCAAAGATGAAGACCATGCTCATTTGTCTTTTGTGGCATAGTGCATTTGGAGCTCATTCCACGAGGTCAGATTGTTAATCAAGGTTTCTATTTAGAAGTTATGAAAAGATTGCATAACAGTTTGAGACAAAGATAAAAGACCTGAGTTGTGGCAGTTGGGGGCTGGTTTTGCCACCACGGCAATGCACCAACTCACGTAGCCGTCTCAGTGTTCCAGATTTTGGTAGAAACCAAAAACATCACTCGTCTCTTGCCTCAGTCGCTTCACTCACTTGATCTATCTCTTTACAACTTCTTTTTGTTTCTAAATATGAAGAGGAACATGAAAGGACAGAGATTTGATGGTATAGAAGCCATCCAAACCAAAGAGATGAAAAATGTTTGCAAGACTCGCATTATTTGACAAATGCAATTAAGTGTAATGGAAAGTACTTTGAAGGTGATAAGGTTGTTTGGGGGGGGAATTAAAGTGCATAACTTTAAAAAATAATTCATTTTAGGGGGGTACTCCCTCAGACAGTATCTTAGTCTTCTTATGGTGCCTTGGAACAAAAGATTATACCAAAAGAGTAGCTTCTGAATGTACGTTGGGTCAGTTAAACTCAAACTACAGAGGTCAGCTCAGAATATGGTTATTGTTTATTGGGATCTCAAATGCATAATCTTAATAGATTTTCTCAAAATGCATAAGACAATTACTGTGGCTTATTTTGAAGAAGTTTTAGGAAAATTGAAAACTGCACTGATGAGTTGTACTGAGAGTTTTGTTTTTGTTGCTTTTTTACCTCCACACTATAATGCATCTGTTCATTCTTTTATGGTTGTGCTATAGAAAAGTTAAGGGAGAACTTACTAAATATATCCTATAGCCCTGATCTTGTCCTGTCAGACATCTTTTTGTTACTCAAAGTTAAATAACCTTCCAAAGGAATATGATTTTAGCCCCCTGGGGTTGCCAAAAATAGATGCAGAGTGAATCAAAGAGCACAGAATTCTTTGGGCAAAGAGTTAGAAAATGGGCACATTACCTTTAGAAAATCCAGGATACGTCAAGAAACAATACCTTCCTGTTTTGATATTTTTGTTTAATAAATGTTTCTGTGATTTTATAACAATTCTTTTTTATTTAGTCTGATATTATTTCAAATATCAGTATCATAAAAGACCATGAGAATTTATGCAAAATTTCCACATAAAAGAGGCAAAAGAGACATGGCAATTGACTGCAATATCTAACTATGTAGACCGAACCCTGCAATAGAGATACAATAGCACTCACAAAATGAATACTATTGAAAAGTGTAGTATCATGGAATACGTTGGTCAATTGACATAATATGGTTCATCAAGTTTATGTTCTACATCCCAGTTTGTTAAGTAGTATCTGGGGTCTTAAAAGTTTTTGAGTGGCCATCACAGACACAATGATTGGTTTCTACTCACCCAAAGTAAAAAAGAAGGACACCAAAGACACAAACTAGAAACTTGCTGATGGACATACTGTCTGTATAAAGCAGCACCATCTACCTAAGTCTAGATTAATTAGATGATACCAAGTGGTGGCCTCATGGGCTAATTTTGGTCTAAAGTTTAAAGATTAATTCAGGACAGTTCTCCATTCCTTACTGACCCATTAAGTCTCTTCTTCTTTTTAATAAGAATTTGAACTTATCTTTCACATTTTTCCACTCTCTCAGGATCTATCTGCATGGTCAGAGACGCAAAATCACCAGTAGCTCCATACATACAGTACAGTCTCCGCAATCTACAGGGGGTCCCTATCATTCAGCATTGGCTTGATGGCAGTGACAGAGTGTTTTATGAAGGATAATAAAAGACAGACCCTGGGAAAGTTGGAGAAAAATGTGGAAGACACCTTTAAATTTTTATTTTTAAAGAAAGAGTCCTAATGGGCAGAAAGGAATGGAGGACGACCTTGAATTAATCTTTAAACTATGGACCAAAATTTTAGCTAAGGCTTACAAAAAAATGTTATCAGTGAATAGCAAGTTCCTTTAAAATATCATCTACTTGAGTCCAAAAAGTCAACATTTATTTTAATATAATGGTGACAATATAAGAGGATAAGCAAACTAGATAAATGGAAGCAGAACAACTAGAACAGAAACAGTGAAAATGTTCATGCATTTTTAAAGTATGGTGTTGCTGAACCACTTATGTAGAGATTGTTGAATAGAAACTTAAACTCCTAGTAATTCTCCACTAAAAACATAGCAATAATATTTTTAAGGTTGGAGATATTAGTGAGTCTTTTGACTCAATTGAGATAATAATGTTGTTGTCTGTTGCCATTAAATCAAATCAGATCCACAGCAACCCTGTGCACAACATAACACTGCATGGTCCTGTGTCATCCTCAAATTTGTTCCTACATCTAAGCCCACTGATGAAGCTACTATATCAATCCATATCCTTTAGGGCCCTTCTCTTTTCCAAAGTATAATGTCTTTCTGCAAGGACTGGTCTCTCTTGGCAATCTGTCTAAAGTAAATAATATGAAGTCACTACCTTTGCCTCCAAGGAGTGATCTGGCATTCCTTCTTCTGATACAGATCTTTTTTCCTTTTAGCAGGCCATGATACTAGTCTAGAAGGGTTCTAGACAAATCAAATATGTATTGTTTCAATGTTTGCTAAATTGATAACTGCATGGTAGTTACCCACTTAAAAGAATATCATTATTCTTAGAAAAGAAGCACTAATATTTAAAGACCATAGTAAATGTAACTACTGTCAAATGGTCCACATTGGGGTGGGGGAGGGGACAGTAAGTAACAAAGCAAGTGCGTATGATGTTAACTATAGTAGAACTAGTGAAGGGCTATTTAGCTGTTCTTAAGGAATCCTGGAATCTCAAGATTCTGACAGGAAGGAATACAACATGGTTGTACTCTTATTAGAAAATATGCAGAGGAAAATGAAAAGCTTATAGGATGTACGCGATCAGCCTAGGTGTACTTGGCACATAAAACACCTTAGGCTATTTAGAATAAGAGTGGTTTATTGCTGTTGCCGCTATTGTTAGGTGACATTGAATTGGATCTGATTCATTAGTGATATGATGTACCCAGAATGAAATAATATCTAATTGTGAATGATCCTTAAAAATGAATGAATGCATTGTTACAGTCACTATGTCAATCCATCTTGTTGAGTGTCTTCCTCTTTTTCTCCGCCCTCTACTTTAACATGTATGCTGCCCTTCCTCAGGGACTGGTGTATCCTGATAAAATGTCCAAAGTATGACACTACATCCTTGTTTGTAAGGAAAATTCTGGCTGTACTTCTTCCAAGGCGGATCTGATTGTAATTTGACAGTCTAGGATATTTTTAATATTCTTTACCAGCCCCATTATTCAAATACAAGAATTCCTTTTTGGCCTTCCTTTTGCAGTGTCTAACTTGCACATGTATATGCGGCCATATAAAATACCATGACTTGAGTCAGATGCACCTTAGTCCTCCAAGAAACATCTTTGTTTATCAATAGCCTGAAGAGATCTTGTGCAAAAGATTTACCTAATAATATGTGTTCTTGTTCACTTCTACTTCCATGAACATTAATTGTGAGTTCAAACATAATGAAATCCTCGACAATCTAACCGTTCTCCAATTTTTATGATGTTACATATTGGTCTAGTTGTGAGAATTTTTGTTTCCCTAATTGGTTTTTTTTTTTTTTGTGGGGAGGGGAGGAGGGCATCACTGCCTCTGGTGATCATGGGCACTACCCAGTGCTGCTCCTGAGAGCCGCCACTGGATTTGAACCGCCAAGCCCATGGGCTGCAGTCCCACACTCAACAACTTACACGCCACCGGGGCTCAGCCCAGTTGTAATTCATATTGAAAACTATTATATCTGATCTTCATCAGTAAGTTCTTCAAGTCTTCCTCACTTTCAGTAACAAGGTTGTATCATCTGCATAATATACATTGCTAATAAATTTCCTCCCATTGTGATACCTTATTCTTCATATAGGCCAGCTTCTCTGATAACTTGCTCAGCATATGGACTGAAAAAAATATGGCAAGAGCAGATACCCTGATTCACACTTTCCTTATTTTTAACCAACACGATATTCTATGTTCTGTTCACCCAATTGCCTCTTGATCATGTACAAGTTCCATAGGAATACAATTAAGTGTTCTGAAATTCTCATTCTTCTCAAGACTATATATGGCTCCTTATGATTCAAAGGGTCAAATGCCTTTACACAGTCAGTAAAACACAAGTTAACATCTTTTTGGTATCCTTTGCTTGGAGCCAAGATCCATGTGATATTAACAATCATCTCCCTTGTTCCATGTCTTTCTTTTTTAAATTTGATCCAAACCTCTGGCAATTATTATTGATGATTTGCAAATAAATTTTATTTGTGAGCTGACATCAAGGGTTCAATAGAAAGTAAATGTCTAGAAAAGATTGATAGCAACATATGTACAAATATGCCTGATACAATTGTATTAAGCCTTGTAAGAGATTTCAATAAAATGATTTTTTAAATGTTATTTGCAATGTGATATCAATGATACTGTTCTATTGGGTCACCTTTTTCGTGCTCTGTTCTTAGACCAGTAGCTCTGATGAAACCTGTTCACTTAGGGTGATGACCATACTGGTATTTTTAAATATCAGTGACATAGCTTCCAACATCACAGCAACACACAAGCCTCCACAATCCAACTAGGTAAGTGACAGAAAAGTTGTGATATATAATAATAACTACCATATATGTATGTTATATGTATATATATGTGTAACTACCACAATAAAATTATTGTATTATCAATGCTTTTCGATACCTGCTATTTTACTTTCTGAACTTTCTGAACCTCCTTAAGAACAGAAGTGATATTTTTTTCTCTTTGGCTCCCTAAGAGTTATGACAGTATCTAGCTCATGATAGGCATTCTTTAAAAGCTATTGATTTTAAATGTTATTGTTATTGTTAAGTCCAGCTGAATCTATTCTTACTCAAAAGGAAGGGCCCTATGCCAGCACTACCAGGTCCTATATTATCTGCATAACTGTTGTTACTTTTGAACTCTATGGTAGTTACATAATTTCATGTCAAGTTGATAAATAAATGTAAGGGTGGAGTCTAGCCTGTCAATCAGGTCACAGCCTGATAATGCCTCCTAGTGGGCATGACCTTCTTCTGGGAACTTTCTCTCTCTCTCTCTCTCTCTCTCTCTCTCTCTCTCTCTCTCTCTCTCTCTCTCTCTCTCTCTCTCCCTCTCTCTCTCCCTCTCTCTCACTCTCCCTCTCTCTCTCTCTCTATCTCTATCTCTATCTCCTTCTCTCTCTCTGCCTTTGTCTTCCTGTTGACAAGCCAAGTGGAGATATGCTGAGACCTATGAGAACATACTCTGCCTGCTTGACCTTTCTGTTGAAGAACCACACTTGGAGAGCTGGAGGATCCCCTTGGGGATCTGTGCCAGCACTGAGATGCTTCCACCACCACTGGAGCCACAAAACTTTTCACCTCCAACCTGTCATCTTCCTGCATTCACCATCATTTCATATACTGCAGGCATCTGAAGAGGAATTTATGGGCTAGTTTTGGACATATGGGATAATATTGGTCTTATGGACTTGATTTGGACTAGGCTGCGATGTTCTCTCAAAATGCAATTGCTCTTTGACATAAAGCTCTCATTTATACACATTATAAGTGTCACTGGATCTGTTTCTCTAGTCAATCCAGTCTGACACAAACTCATTGTAGCCACAATGTCAATACATCTCATTGAGGGTCTTGAGAAGTATCCATGGAGCCTCTTAAACAGCTCTAAAGTGTTTCCTTTTATACAAATAAGGGCTCACACTTAAACATTGAGTCAATAGCTTGAAAAGATATCCTACAAAGTCAATGTTTCCTAGGGCTGCTATAACAACTTAATAGAAAGTGGGTGCATTATGAGAAGAGAAATGTGTTTCATAGTTCTAGAAGATAGGGGTCTGAATCAAATATCAATTCTGCTGATTCTTTCTAAGTGCTCTGAGAGTTAAAATGTTCCATGGCTCTCTCCTGACCACTGGATGCTCCAAGTCTTTCTTTTATATTATTACTATTAGTTGGAAATTAACACATTTATCATTTCATTCCACATTGCAGTTGTCAAGTAGAATTGTACAATTGCTACCACAATCACGTTTCAAACATTTTTTCTACATGAATTTTTTTACCCTGTCTCCCTTTTGCTCATCCACCTAACGACTGTAACTCTCTCCCCCAAACCCCTTATTCTACTTACTGTTACTATAGGTTCATCAGTACTGGTTTTCATGTGCTGAAAAATAGAAAAACATATAGCACAGCTTCAAGAGTGTGACCTCCTTTGACACAATACTTCTGAGATACATTCTAATATGAGTAAACAAAAACTAAACAGCACAATACATACCAAAAATACAGAACATTTTAGAAACCAGATCAGGTCCAGCCTGCATCATAGTGCTCTACTGACAAGGTTTTAACTGTTCATGTCAGATTTATGCCTTTGCCAAGCATTCCGTTTAGTGATCAATTTACCCCCAACCCTTAATTCTAAATAGGGGACATTCTCTTGAGGCTTATTTACTATACAGTTCCACAAAGAATCTTGGGTTCCCACTGTCATCCATAGCCTTCTGCACAGCTTTCTTAATCTGCAGATGTAGAATCCTATGGTATTCTTCCTCTGTCTCATTATACACATGTATCATCTCATTAACAGGTATATATAGTCCATGTATATCTGTGGATTTTCATACACACAATCTGATTCATAGCAGCCAATACAATCTTCCATATTATTAAGAGAAGAGTCATATGGATCAAGAAGAAATAGATAGCCTGATCTACTGAAATTAATTAGATCAAGTCCACAGACTTAAAGTTTGCTCTCCTTCCACATCAAGTCCAATGTATATAAGCTGAATGGAACTTGGGAGCTGAAGAGCAGACTAATGCTTTCAAAGTTAAAACAAGAAGATTAGGATTAATGATATGTTACAAGAGTCATGATGACTATTTTCAACCACCTTAATGTATTAAACTTTTCTACTTGATCACTAAATGGTGTCAATCAGAAAATGATTGGGATTAATATAATGAGCATTCTTTTCTACAACTGTCAGAAATAAAATTATCTCAGATAACAGGGAACTATGAGGATACAAGAAATAAATGGAAGACCACATGTTAAAAATATTCTAAGGTATATTTGGACACAAAGAAAGAAATAGATTAGATCAATGGTTTCTAAATGCTAGTCCCTGAACCAATATGAGACCTGCTCTTTTTCCCAATAAAAATGAAAAAGACTCATGATAAATGATAAGGACTAGGGATAAAGTTGTAATTTTTTCACAAAAATGAACTAGCGAAATTTAAAGGAATACTTTTATTTTACAATTATACTTTTTGAAGTTAAAAGTACTTTTTGTAAAATGCTGATGTAGGAAATAATATTGTGTCCTTTCTTTTAAAAATTAATTGACGACTCAGTATTGATTTTCAAAATGTCTTGTAAAATTATTGTGGCCTATGTTAGAAGCTCATCAGCTAATGAAGAGATCAAACTCTGTGGTTCCATCCAGCATCAAAATGTATGGCTTACATCTCACAAACTCTGAATCCCCGAGTTCATGGACAAAACCCAGTAGAAGTATGTCGGCTTTGAATTCAAAGATGTTTGGCTTCACAAGATAGTTCAGCTACTTAATAGACAAAGCACTTGGAGCAAGACATTTCATATCTTTGAACTTCCAGTTTTTCATTTACAAAATAAGACCAATAATGAAATTCTCCACCATAGTACCATGGGCTTGGGAGATTACAACTTTGGGATTTATGCAGTAGAAAATAAACAACCACAATCTCTGCAACTTTTTTGTATAAGATGAGGATGATTTCTCCACCCTGAAAATCTGAACTGGCTTTGTTTCTACTTTGACCAAAAGAATGTGGTAGCAGCAACATTCTAAGACATGCCTTCTGTGGTTTGGGTTCACATTAGCTCTTGTTCTTGGGATACTTTCTAACTGCCATATGAACAAACTCAAGTTACTCTACAAATGGATGAAGCATAGTTGTTATCTAAGAAAGGCTGTTGGGATAGGCTATTCTAGACCAGCCAGCCTTTACCAGTCTTGGTGCAGCAGTCCACAGGTGCACAGCAAGCCCAAGTAAAATAAGTGAAATTTAGCCCAACTCTTCAGAATTGCCCACTGATCTCCAGACTCATGAATGGGTCCCCCTGAGATTTATTATTTAAATTTTGTGATTTGATATTCAGCAAAGATGAACTGGCACAGCTTCCTTCTGAAAATTTATGTTTTCTAGTTAAGTGATTTTAGGCAAATGCTTTATAGTGCTCTAGCATCAATATTCTTATGTGTAAAGTAGGTGAACAGCTCCCATTTCATTAGTTTATTGTGAGAACCAAGCAACATCGTGTCATAAAGGTATTTGGCACACACTCCTGGAACATATTAGTTACCTTTAATGATAGCTTCAAGTATAAGGACTGGTGGTGGTAGCAAGAGTGTTGGGAGGTATAGAAATACTTCCTCTCCACCATGCACTACACATAAATTCCAGCTCCAAGAAGGTTGTTTAAAGTAGCAATTTATTCTAGGGGAATCACTATCAGAATTAACTCGATAGCCATGGGTTTGCCTTTGATTATTATTGCTTGTTTGTTATTGCTGTTGCTGTTTTCCTTTGGTTTGGTCTGTATACCCTGTGCCTCATAAGGTGACATTGTTTGGTGCCATTGAGTGGGTTTCAACTCATAGTTCACTCTGTGTACAAGAGAAGGAATCACGCTCAATCCGGTGCCATCCTTAAAATTATTGCTTTCTTTGAGCTCGTTGTTATGATCACTGTACTAATCCATCTATTGTAGGGTCTTCCTCTACTTTTCTGGCCCTCAATTCCCAACCACGCTGTTCTCTTCCAAGGACAGGTCTTCCCTGATAAAATGTTCCAAACACATGACACGAAGTTCTGCCATTCTGACTTATAAGGAGCATTCTGGCTGTACTTCTTCAAAGACAGATTTGCTATTTTTCCGGCAGTCCATGGTACTTTCATTATTCATTTCCAATATAACTATTAAGATGCTTCAATTCTTCCTCAATCTTCCTTATTCACGGTCCAACTTTTTCATTTGTTTTATTTTAATAAATCATTTTATTGGGAGCTCAAACAACTCTTATTATGATCAATACATACATCAATTATATGCAAACCACATTGGCACATTTGTTGCTATCATCATTCTCAAAACTTCCTCCTTCTACTTAGGCCCCCAGTATCAGCTCCCCAAATTTCCCCCCCTCTTGCCACGTCCCATCTCCCATGAATCCTTAATAATTTACAAATTGTCATTATTTTGTCCAACTTTTGTAGGCATATGAAGCAGTTGAAAATGGCATGGGGCAGGTATGCCTTTTTCTTCCATGTGTATCCTATTTTTGGAGCACATTTTAAAAGTTATTATATTGGAGGCTCATACAACTCTTATCAAAATTCATACACACATCCATTGTATCAAGCACATTTGTATACATGTTGTCATCAACATTTTCAACATATTTTCTTTCAACTTGATTCCTTGTAGCAGCTCATTTTCCCTTCCCCCATGCTTCCTCCCTCATGAAACCTTGATAATTTATAATTTTTTTTCATATCTTGCACTGACCTCTGTCTCCCTTCACCCATTTTCTTTTATCCATATCCCTGGGAGGGGGTTATATGTAGATCCTTGTGACCAGATACCCCTTCCTTCCCCCACATTCCTCTTCCCATCCTGGCATCGCTACTTTTATTATTGGTCCTTGGTCCTGAGGGATTTGTCTGTCCTGGAGTCCCTATGTTCCAAGCTTTTATCTGTATCAGTGTACATGCTCTGGTCTAGCTGGATTTGTAAAGTAGAATTGGGGTCATGATAGTTAGGGACAGAAAGCATTAAAGAACTAGTAGAAAGTTGTATGTTTCATCAGTGTTGTACTGTACCCTGACTGCCTCATTTCTTCCTTGTGACCCTTCAGTAAGAGGATGTCCAATTGTCTATAGCTAGACTTTGGATCTCCACTCCTCACTCCCCCTCATTCATATTGATATGATTGGCTGTTTTAGGTCTTTAATGCCTGATACCTGGTTCGGTCAACACCTCCTAAAGACATAATCTGGTGTGCTTCTTCCATGTGGGTTTTATTGCTTCTCAGTTAGATGACTGCTGGTTTATCCTAAGTCATTAAGACCAGAGTTGCTATGTCTTTTGATAGTTGGGCACCATCAGTTTTCTGTACCACATTTGTTTATGTACCCATTTTGTTTTCAGCAATTGTATCAGGAAGGTGAGCATCGCAAAATGCTGGGTTATTAGGAAAAAGTATTCTTGCCTTGTGGGAGAACTTGAATATAGGCCCAATGTACATCTGCTACCTTAATACTTAACATATAAATTTATGTACATAGAACTATTTAGCTACAGCTCAAGGAGAGGGGAGTGTATGATCAGAGCACACATCAGAGTGTATGAAGAGGAAAGGAGAGAGTGGAACACATCCTGGCCCACCAAGTCCTGAGGACAATATTCCTTCTCAGAGGAGCCAATGTACAGAGAGGACCATAGGACCAGCCCCATCATGAGACACGATGTCCGTCACTGACCCATCTTGCTAAAGGGGACAACACTGGATACAAAGTGTGGGAATTGTGCCCAATCTGACCCCAGCGCACTGTGGTGGCAAAACACTAAGGGCATGTAACAGAGCAGGAAGGAAAGCAAAGCAATGAAGTCCCCAAGAATACCAAAAATAGACTTTGGGCCCAGGGTGTGGCATCCATCTGACTGGACTATTGACTTTTCTCTTTTTGGTCATTGTTTTGTTGTTATTGCTCTTTTGTTTTCTTTAGCTGTTTTGTTTTGCTCTGTCTTGTTTTTGTGCTTCCTATTGTCTCTGGATAGCTATCTAGATATAATAAGCGGGATAAACTATCTGGAGGAGAAAACAATGGGATCTATGATTCTGGGGGGTACACAGAAGAGAGGGAGGTGGGGTTCAGAAATGGAGGTATCAAGAAACACAGAAACAAGGGAACAACAAGTGATCTAAAATCAGTGGTGAGGCAGGCATAGGATGCCTGCTGGGGCTTGATCGAGGGCAATGTAGCTGATAGGAATTATTGAAGTCTGAATGAAAGCCGAACATGATAGTGGGACAAGAGGACATTAAAAGTAAATAGAGGGGCTGAGCCCTGGTGGCATAGTGGTTGTGCGCGGGATTGCAGCCCAGTGGGTTGGGTTGGAGGTTCAAATCTAGCAGCACTCTCCAGGAGCAAGGCTGGTGCTCTACTCCCACCACCAGGGGGCAGTGATGCCCCCCCCCCTGAAAAACAACTACAACAACAGCAAATTAAATAGAGGAAAGAGCTAGGAGGCAAAGGACTTTTAAAGAGGTCTAAATATAGCCAAGTGATATCTTTATTCCTTAGCATTGTAAAGAAATCTTACACAGCAGATTTACTCATTGCAATACATCGCTGGACTTCATAAATGCTGCCTCTGGGAAGGTTGATTTTAGATACTACCAAAATGAAATACCTCACAACTTCAATCTTTTTTTCACTTTGCATACTGTTGTCTATTGATCCAGATGTGAGGATTTGGATTTACCTTACAGAGTTATAATTCACACTGAAATCTACAATCTTTTATTTTCCTCAGCAAACTCTTAAAGCCTTCTTCGCTTCCAAGCAGCAGGGTTGTGTTAACCATGTAAGTAAGCCTTCCTCCATTCCTGACACCAATTTCTTCTTTGATTATTACTTCTGAGATTATTTGCTCATCATACAGATTAATAAGTATGGTGAAATAAGTATGAAACAACCCTGACACACACCTTCCTTGATTTTACAATATGTAATATTGCCTTTTTTTTTCTATTTTGTAAAATCATAGGAAGCATTTAATCAAACAGTTTGGTTGATTTATATTCTTCACTCTCTTCCTTAGCTATTTCATAAGACAGAAGAAGGTTTTGAGTAATCCAAAATACAGGGAACTGACACTATATTCCTTCTCAGAGTTAAAGAACCTTATAAGAGGAAGTGAAGAAGTGCTGGAGTGAACCCAGTTTGAGAGGCCACTAGGCACCAGGAATCCTCCTACCCAAAATCCTGGGAATAAACTTCTTTGCTTAATTTCACTTATTGATGATGGAATTGAGGCCAGAGTTGATTAGTGACCCTCCCAGTATGGCACACAGGTACAATAAATCAAGAGTATATGTTAATTCCTCTGAGGATAGGAATCTTTCTTAAAGATCATGGAATATACTATTTTTTTTTCTTTTTTATTTTATTGGGGGCTCTTACAGCTACTACAACATTCAGTACATCACTTGTATCAAGCACATTTGCACACATATTTCCACATACATTTCCCAATATTTTCCACTTGAGCCCTTGATACAAGCTCCTTTAAAAAAAACCCTCCCCTTTCCCTTCACCCCCCCTTTTTAAAAAAATTAATCATTTTATTGGGGGGCGGAATATACTACTTTTGATGCCTGCCTCTTCTTCAACTCCACTTTTACTGTCTTCCCAGTGCGTCAATCAGCATATCACATGATCTGCCACCTGTCACATGATCTGCCACCTGCATGCGTTCATACTTACATAGCCTAGCCTTTGTCTCATTTTTAAAGACTTACCCTATGACAACAACCTCCACCCACTACCAGACTGACATGCAAAGTCTATTGTATAAAAGGTCTGGCAATCTAAGCTATTCCCTGTCATTCCATCTCCTACACAATAAAATCGAAACTATTCTACATTGTCACACATCCCAGCTTGCCTCTTTCACAGCCCTATGAAGCTACTTCTAGTTCTCACTGCTCACCATGCCTGTCCTCAGCGCCCCTTGCATCTTGTTGTTCTCTGGTTATCCTCTCTCCAAGGACTTGACTTCCAAACAAACTCACTGAGCTGCAAGTCTCCCTCGAAATGATAAACTCTTTTCAAAATTATCCCTAGCTCCCCTAACATCACTTATTCTCCCACCATCTCTTCTCTAATCCTGATAAAGCAATAGTCTTATTATATAGTTGTTTCCTCTAACTCCCATTTTAACATCACAGAACAGGCGTCAGACAAAATCAGTCCATTTATGATTTTTAAAACTGTGTTTGGGCCATGCTCATGAAAAAAGGATTATTTCCCCTGCTGTTTAGTTTAGTGAACAAGAAATTGACTGAGGCCGAAATCATGCTAGATGTCACTGATGAGTTGTACAACTTTGAAGCAGTCAGCATCACAGAGCTGAAAGGGAATGCGTTCCTGATAAACATCTCATTTCTAAATACAATAAAGAGCTGCTCAAAGCAAGCAGCTATCTCCTGAGCTGAAGAAATATTTGGCAAAACAAAAGAGAGAGAGATCTGACAAGCAAAACCCTAATGGAATAAGTGGCAAAACCTGCAGAAAGGCTTGGAGAAATCATTTTCTTCAATTTCCAGGGCACCAAGAACAGAATGTATTTTCCTTGTGAGCAGGAAAAGGAAATTTTGTGAGAAATGAGACCTTTCCAGAGCAGGTGCTAAAGAAATTAAATCTCCCAGAAGATGGACCAAGGCCAAAATTTTAGACCACATGGTTAAAAGGGAAAAGGTGGATGTCTGGGTTGGCCAATGGCTGTGAGAGAAGGAGAGAGGTTTGGTGCCTCTGGGTTGGGAAGGCAGAGGGAGCAGGCTGCTGCGGCTCATGCTGGCCATGAGCAAAATGTCTATCCATCCTGTGTCATTCCTGAAACAAATTAAGAGCAACTGAATTACCTACCTGTGACAATCACCTAATCTGGTGTCCATTTGAGGATTAAGAGTGTAGGGGTGGAGGCTATCCTCTCAATCTAGAGATAGCCCATGAGCCCTTGTGGGCAGTGCCTTCTGAGAATTCTGGAAAATGTGGTAATTCTTTTTTGGAGGTGGAGATATTGTCTCTCTTGGTTCACGTCCTTGGAGACTTTCTACTGACAACACGTGTTGGCTTGGGGACTCTATTGAGGAGGCTGACTTCCTGCGAGACATCCCTGAGGAGAAGTCATATGGAGCTACCCCAGTGCCTGGAGCGGAACAAGACACATAGATGCAACCAGACCCCTGAAACTAGAGGAGCCACTTGGAGACCCCTGTCAACACTGAGATGTTTATAAAACCACTGAATCTGGGCTGAGCCCTGGTGGCGTAGTGGTTGAGTGCAGGACTGCGGCCCACTGGCTTGACAGTTCAAATACAGCAGCAGCAAGGCTGGGTAGCTCCCATGACCATCAGAGGGCAGTGATGGCCAAAAAAAAAATAAAACACTGACTTCAAAGGCATTATACCCATCTGGCTTGTGATCATCTTGCATTTGACATCATTGTATGTGTTTCATGAGTCTGAAGAAGACTGGTATCAGGCATATGGGCTAATATCAGATGTGTGGGTTTGCACTGAACTGGGTTGGTATGCTTTCTAAATGTACAACTACATTTTCTCTAAAAGCTCTCTCTTAAGTACATATGCATGCTTATGAATTTGTTTCTCTGGTTTACCCAGACTAACATATTATCTCTGAAGCATGTATGAATGTATGTATGAAGTAAATATGAGAGCATTATTAAGCGCATTAAGATTCAAAGAAAACAACTCAGAGCCTTTCTTTTTTTTTTTTGAGCCTTTCTTAAAGTAGTCATTTGCAAGAAATAATTTGAATCCATTTATTGTGGTAAGTATATAAAAATACATTTTCTAGTCAACTCTCTTCACATGTACATTTCAGTGACATTAAATGTATCACATTTTCAACCATCACCTATGCAGCAAAGCAATGAGGCTTTAGACTAAAGAGACATTCAGTGGAAAAACCACTGTAAGAAAACAATATGAACATGGAATAAATTTGGATGTATATTTAAGATTAAACATCTATGAAACTCATGGTTACAGAACAAAAATATTTTGAGTTTCAACAGTATAAACTAATTTCACTAAAAATCAATTTGGATATGTGAGGAGAGCATTGCTGCTGCTGTTAGTAGGTGCTATTGAGTCCATTCCAACTCAACATTACACTATTCACAACAGGAGAAAACACTGTCCAGTCCTGTACCAGTCTCACGATTGTTCTGATGTCTCAACCCATAATGTAGACAGTGTATCAGTCCATCTTATCTAAGGTCTTTCTCTTTTTCTCTTTTTCCGTCTACTTTATGAAGCATGATGTCCTTCTGCAGAGACTGGTTTCTCCAGACAGCATGTGTAAAGCACATGAGATGAAGTCTCATCATCATTGCCTCTAAGGCACATGCTGGCTGTACAAGACAGACTTGTTTGCTCTTTTGGCAGTCCATGGTACTTTTCAGATTCATGTCCACACTATAATTCAATAGCATCAATTCTTCTTTCATCCTACTTATTCATTGTTTAATTTTTACATACATAGAAGGAAATTGAAAATACCATAGCATGGGTAGGCAGCATCTTAATTCTCAAAGTAGCATTCTTGCTTTACAACACCACAAAGAGTTCTTATGCAGCAGCTATTACTCACCACAATGTGTTGTTTATCTCTCGACTGCTGTTTCCATGAGCATTGATTGTAGGTCCAAGCAAGACGAAATTCTTGACAACTTCCTGTGGAGACCATGTTGAGACCATGTAAATAGGTAGATGAAACTATTAAATTGGGATTGATCCATTTTGCATTGCTTGTGGATCCAACAAAGATGCAACCCTTTACAACATCAATATTTTCTCCCTTTAGCATTATGTAGCCTTTTGGTTATGAAGATTATGGTTTTCATTACATTATATTGTAATTCATAATGAAGGCTGCAATTCTTAATCTTCTATTAGACAGTGCTTCAAGTCTTACATTCAGCAAGTAAGAGTGTGTTATCTGTGTATTGCATGTTGTTATTAAGCCTTCCTCTGATCCTGATGAATAATGCCACATCCTTCTTTGTTTAATTCAGCTTCTCTCATTATTTCTTTCAGCATACTGATTGAATAATATGGTGAGAGGATGCACCCTAACCCGTGTCTTTTCCGTTTTCTTGTTCTGTGTACACAACTGCCTCCTGTTTCAAGTACAGGTTCCCCGTGAGCACAATGAAATGTTCTGTAATTCACACTCTTCTCAAGGTTATTCATACTTTGATATGGTTCATAAAGTCTAAATGCCTCAGCATAGTCCATAAAACACAAATAAACGTCTTTCTGGTACTCTGTGCTTTCAGCCAAGATCCATCTTGACACCAGCAATGATATCCCTTCTTTCAAGACCTCTTCTGAATCTACATAGATTGTTTCTCTCAATTCCTTATCAATGTATTGCTGCAATCATAGTTAAATGATCTTCAACATCATCATTCTATTTCATGTATATCAATTATATTTTTTAATCTTTTGAACATTATATTGGGTCAAATTTTTTGGAATGTGTACAAATATAAATCTCTTCCAGTCAGTGAATCAGGTAGCTATCTTCCAAATTTCCTGGTATAGAGAAGTGATTCGTTCTGGTCTGCGTCATGGTGTTTACATATTGCCTCCATCAATTTGTGGAGTCTTCTTTTGGGCTAATGTTTCAGTGCAGCTGGAATTTCTTCCTTCAGTCCCACTAGTTCTTTCTTATATGATACCTCTTGAAATAGTTGAACAGCTTTTAATTCTGTTTGGTACAGTGATTCTATGTATTTTTCCATCTTCTTTTGATGCTTCCTGCTTTGTTCAATATTTTGGCCTTAAACAGATCTCAATGTTACCACTGAAGGCTTATTTTTTCCTTCCATGCTCTCAGTTTAAAATAAGCTGAGTATGTTCATTATTTTTTACTGTATCAGTCTAGATCTTTGCACATTTCATTATGCGACTTTATCTTCTCACACTTCCCATTGAAATTTTCTGATCTATCATTCTACCATGTTTAAAAAAAAATCCCAATCATTCTGACTCATAATGATCCAACACAGTATATTTGAGAGTGCAAGCCTTTATGGGGGTAGACAACTTCATCTTTTTCTTTAGAGCAGTTGATGGGATTGAGCCATCAACCTTGAAGTTAGCAGCCCCGAGTCTAGCCCACAGCACCACTACATTTCTTGCACACGCTAATAAATACTGCCTTACTTGAACCATATGGTTTCAAGATGGTATTATATAGTCTTATGTATTCTGCTTGATTTTAGAAAGGCTGTAAGAATTAATATCTCATTTCAAAGAAGCAATCTAAAGTTTAGCAATTTCTTTTTTATTTCATTCAATTCAAGATTAAATAAACATACCAGGTATTCTTTAAAAAATGGTTATAAAGTGATCCCATTTTTAGAAGTTATTCCTAAGGCTTTATCCCTGTGTTTTTCACAGTTTGCGAACATTATGCCTTTGTTTCCTCAAAGAAGTATATAAAGCAAAATTTTCATAAACGTTTAGTGCTCATTTCAGTATAGAGGCAACTGGGGTAGTGTTTTGCTTTTTTCTATGAACTCTTCTTCTACCTGAAAAATTAGTTAGAAATCCCACAAAAGACACCTCAGAAGAAAGCCCTGGACATCTCTGTACAAAACATCAGTCACTGAGAACCCATGGACCTGTTCATCTGTGACACACACAAGAGTACAGTGACCTAGAATCAACTAGATAGTAATTGGTTTTATTTTGTTTTTATAAACATTTCCATAAGACTTGATTTTTAAAAGTAGAATGTACATTTAGCATACTGACAAATGGAATAATATCTCAATAAATTTTTTTTCACAATTCATGCCCACTCTGGTTGACTTGCAGTAGCCTCTTCAGATATCAGATTTAGGATTTTGCAGTTACTTCATTGTTTTCAAAAACGCATCTTCTGGAATAAGTACAGTCAGGATACTCTTGAGAAGCACAGGTAGCAATACTGTATCTCAGGTACTTTGGACATGTTGTTTAGAAGGGGCCTGTCCCTGGAGAAGATAACCCTGTTTGGTAAAGTAGAAGGTCAGCAAAACAGGGGAAGGTTTTAATTAGATGAGTTGACAAAGTGGCTGCACCAATGAGCTCACACATAGAAAACACCATGGGGATGGAGCCCAACTGGTCAGTGTCTCTTTCTGTTGTACAGAGGGTCATTATGAGTTGGAACTCACTTCATGGCACCTCGCAAAATAAAATAAATCCCCTGAATGCCAAGCAAATTTACTGTGGCATTTTACTATACCACTTGTGTGTAGCTATTAGAAAACTGAAGCAAGAACAGACAGTTACACCATTCACACAATCAACATGCACTAAGCATCAACTTGCTAGCTTATATGCAGCTTGTAAGGACCATTTATAGGCAGCCATAAAATGAGCTAAATGACAACTACATCATACTGGTCTGTCTACTGACTGTATATTTGAAATACCCATAAAGTATTTGAAAAATTAGAATAGAATTATGTCTATGAATCTCCTTCAGAATTAATAGTATTCATCCACAGATACATAAACTGAGTGAAAGCAAAGCTCATTCATTTTATTGAGAGATTCATTTTTCAAGAAATTTTTTATTTTGTCTTTACTAAGTACTTCTCATCATCTGTAAGAAACACTCAAGATGTGATGGGTTAAGTACAGGGCTGCTAATTGAAAGGTCAGCGGTTCAAACCCAGTCACTTTATAGGAGAAACAGGAGGTCATCTGCTCCTGTAAAGATGGATCCTTGGCAGCTTATAAGGCTGCTCTACTCTGCCCTACAGCATTGCTATGAATCAGATACAACCAGAGGCAGGGGATTTGTTTTTGGATTTTATCATCATTTATCATGTATTTAGGTTACTTAGGTCAAATGAAAACTAACAATACATTTTAGTGATGACTATACAATATATATATATAACCACATAACAAGATTTTTTAAAATTTTTGGATTTTATTATCATTTATCATGTATATAGGTTACTTAGGTCAAATGAGAACTAACAATACATTTTAGCGATGACTATACAAAAAATATATATAACCACATAACAAGATTTTTAAAAATTGTTTTCAATGAAGAAAAACATATTTGTTCCTCTCTTCACACTACAAATGCATACCAAGCCTACTGTGGACAGCTTCTGCACTCATTGCAGGTTTATGAACACAGATAGGACACTGTGGAGCACTAGAAAGAGAAGCATACAATCTAAAGAAGCAACATTGACCATGCCATCTGTGGCCAGCTTCCATCTAGTGGCCCCTGAATCATCATAGCCCCTTGTGTGTCAGAGCAGAACTAGGATTTCAATGTCTCATGTTTATGATATTAATTGTTAGGCTTTTCTTCTGAGAGGTCTCTGGGTGGACTCACTTCTCCAACCTTTCAGTTAGCAGCTGCGTGTATTAATCGCCTGCACCACAAGTAGGTAGAGAAAAAAAAGAGAATGGGCTCTTAAAAACTGAAGAAGAAGAACGTTTCAAAATATGACTGGCCAGTTTTATGCCCGAAGAGCAGAAAACAAAAAGTTTTGTGAAAATTGGAAGGGAATGTAAAAAGTCACCCGGCACTACCCTAGGACAAAATTCTCTATGTGACAATATCTATGATTGACTTGCAAAAGGCAATTACTAACTTCACTCATTCATTTACTCACTGCCATCCCATTGATTCTGGCTCATAATTAGTTTAGGCATCAGGATTAAAATTGTGCTCCAGCCCAATAAAGGTTTTTAGGATTATATGTATTTGTATTCACATCTCCTGGAGTAAGAACACTTAATGAGAGAGAAAGGGGTGGGGTATCTAACCTTTCCTAAATATCTGCAGTTGGAAAACCTAGTGTTCAAGACATGCTGAGAATTTCTGGGAGAAAAATCTGGGGTCAGAGAGAAGGCTTGGCTGGGTGAACAACCTCATCTGTAAGTATACTCCAGTGACTTTGCCTAGTCCAAATTTCCTGGGATCCAAGATGAAAGGAAGCTTTAGGATTGCCTAGCAACACTATGTTTATGCAACAGTCCTGAGGACAGGGAAGGGAAGAGAGGGAACACACACACACACACACACACACACACACACAACTGTTTCAGGAGAGCCTGCCAGGGAGCAAAAACAGTGGATGGCTGGGGGAGCTCCAGCTTGGTAGCAGGCTGCCAAGGCTGACTCTGGCCCTGTGATAGTTGGATTCCACCGGCTGCTTGCTGACATGGGAAATGGCCTACTGGGTCCCAGACTTCCCCAGCTTCCCCCACTAATCACAGCTCTCCTCGGCTTCTCCATTGTTTTCACAGCTGTTCAGCTGCTCCAGCTCAGTAAGGGGACAGATAGACAGACTCTGAATCATGGATCAGTGAACAATACTTCAGCCAAAGAGTAGATGCATAAAAAGGATCGCTATTGTGGGGAGGAAGTAAGATGACAAGGAGATGGGAAAGATACAAAACTCTTAACCCTCTATTGGCTAACCAAATGTGAGATTTATTTTCAAGAGCATAGAGAGTCGTGAGTGCCAGAGTTCCAAATTTCAACTTAGGGACAGCTCCTATGTGCTCTTTCGTGTTATATACATGTGCTTTAAAGCAATGAACCCACCCCTGATGGCAACGGATGCTTCATCACTATCATCTGCAATAGCTGGGTATGCAGGTTTTAAATCATTGAAAAGTCTTGGACACCACCTTTGTTTTTTCTTCACTAAAGTAACCTCAATAGGGAATACACGCACCTGTTCTAACTTAAGTACAAATTTTACCTAAAGGCACATTTAGGAACAGAACCCATGAGTAACTTGAAACTGTCTGTATTCAGAATTAAAATTGTACTCCAGCCCTCCAGGATTATGTTCATTCTAACTTAAGATCATACTTGTCCATGAAAACGGTACTGGAAATGTACTGTTTCTTTGTGTACTCAGTCTACTTACCAGCTTCAGAAATAAGTACTTAGATCACAGAGCAAAAGGGGTGAGCAAACATACTGATAATAATATAAATAGCATAGCTAGCATTTATTGCTTACTAGGTGCTCAGTATGTATTTATATGTATTTATATATGTATATGTATGGATTTATGGATATATATGTGGATTTTGTAACCTGGTTGCAAACACAATCCATTCCTAGCTATCTTTCTAAGTCAATGTTCAGGTAAGACATCTTAAGTTGGACACCCAGATGCCTGCAGTAGTCTGTCAAACTTGAAGACCATGGCTTCTTTTCCCACTCTCAAGGCTGGCAGAAGTAGGTTGCATACACATTATTCCTTGAGTATCCAAAGTGATGGATGGGGTGATGTATGCTTCTTCCAATGGCCTGCACCACTCTGTCTCTGAAATCCAGGGGCTGAGAGATAAGTCTTAAACTTAGCGAGTGTGCTTTTTACATGATGAGCTACCAGTTTTCTCCTCTTAAAGTCCTCAGAATTCAATGAATTGGGGAAAAGATCACTTTTCTCACTCTCTCTTGCTCCCTCTTTCACTCACACTCTCCTCCTCCTTCACTCCCCATCTCTCTCTAACGTAAATGTCTACTGGCCCCGATTCAGCTTTCTTTATTCAGATGAGCAGGAGTGTGGTTACAAAGTCCACTATAGCCAGTACAGAGCTGAGCACAAGTAGAAAGTAGCACTACCTCTGTTTCCCAGTGGTGTCCCACCTCCACATTATTGTACTCTCCCATTTCATGTGCCCTCTTGATGTACCAAGAACCATGAGAAAAATTGTGCAGGGACTGAGTCATAATTAAAATCAGATCCATATTACAGAAGGAGAAACAGTTTCACCAAAATTGATGTACCCAGCACCACACAGCTAACCATACTGAGGTTGCAATTCAGGAATGAGGTGAATTAACTACAAAAAACCTGGGTTCTTTACCACTCTCCTCTCCTCTCCCTGCAACTAAAACCTATCCCTCAAAACCCAGCTCCACCTTCTCACAGATGTTGCGGGCTGCAAGTCCAGCTCATGTGCTGTTTATATTGCACTTCATTTTCAAAAAGGAGACAAAGAGATCCCCAAACTTGTGAAGCTTAAGGGCTTAATATATTTTACAAAGCCCTTGGAGAGAATGTCCTTGTCAGGTGAATCAATGTGTATGAATCATGGTACCGGCAACAAATATTGGAAGAACCATGGACTGCCAAAAGAACAAATCAATCTCTCTTGAAAGAACGTGCTCCTTTGAAGTAAGGATGGCAAGACTTGATCGCAAGCACTTTGGACATGTTATGCAGAGAGACCTGTCCCTGGAAAAAGACATCCTGCTGGATAAAGTAGAGGAGCAGTGGAAAAGAGGACTCGCCTCTACAAGTTGAGTCCACACAGATGCTGCTGCAGCGCCTCAAGCCTTCAAAATACGAGGACATCCCGAGCTCAAATTCCACAGCTCCAATAAAACGCTTTCAAAACTGACCATATTTACATCACAAAGCTTTCGGAACACGACGGCATGATATAACTGCTAAGTGATAGCATGCTGTAACTGTTAAGATACAGGACGTCATCCATTTTTCTCAATGAAGAGTGCAGCTGGCCCTTCTAGTTGTCTGGAATACTTACATCATGCTATCACTTCTGAAAGCTTTTAGAAGTTCTGTCTTGTATCTTGACACAATTTTACAATTAAGTAATTGTCCACATACTGGCTTTCTGTAAAAGTATGTTATTTTGAGTCACATACAGTAGTATACACTATTTCTAGTGCAATATTAATAAAAGTTATTTGGATTACTTTTACTAGTTATTTTAATTAGTTTCTTCTATTATTACTTGCTATATAGGTTCCAAATTGGCCATATTTTGGTTTTACATTAGTCATCTTTGGACTGATAGAAGATGACCAATGAACAGTGTAAGGTAGGTATATTGCAAAAATGAAATTAGAAAACTCATATATTTTCAAGTCCTGGTAGAGCCCTATTGGTGCTGTGGGTTAGATATTGGGCTGCTGACAGCCAGGTGAAAAATTCAAATGCACTAGGCACTTTAATGGAGGAAGAGGGTCTGCTTGAAAACTCTATACAAAATCACTATGAGTTGAAATTGACTCAACGACAGTAGGTTACATACACTCTCAAACAATTGTAAGTTTGGTTGTTGCTTTAAATTAAGATTATAATGAAGAGCTTGAAGTGTATGTTTGATATATAAGTTCTATTATATTTCAATTTGTTCAGTAACCAGGTTTTCCAGGTAGGCTGTCTTTAGATCTCCTCTGTGCTGGGAGAAATTCATTCTACTCCATTAAAAACCTAAGCATACAATAGTTTTTACTTAAAAATAAGTGACCAAGGTATTTATATTCTTAATGCCAAGCACAGCTTGCTTTGATAGTAAAAATGATATTTACAATGCTATTCTTTCTTTAATAGACACATTGAAGAACTGCTTGCCATTCTTTCATATGGCTTTCTTGCACTTCCAATTCTTGGTTGTGTTCCATATTCAAACAATTCTTAGATAGATTTCTACCCAGGCCAAAATGTGAGAAAGAAGCCAAACAAAACTTGGCAACAATAACAAAAATTGTTGCTTTTGTTGGTACCTAGCAACAATAACAAAAACATGGAAAGGCATAGGGTTAACCCACTTGTTTGCTGATGGAACAATTGAAGGCTCAAACCAACCCATCAGAAGAACGGGTCTCCTTTGGGAAATTTAGCTTCTGAAAATCTGTGGAGCACAGATCTATTCTGACCGACATGTGATCACCATGCCTCAGGATCAGCTCAAGGGCACATGGATCCCAAGTGATGTGGCTGAGACACATAGGACATTTATAGAGGGCCTCCCTCACTCCCCTTCTCTCCCGTCCTCTCCTTTCCCTTCACTCCTCTCATCTCCTCCCCCCTCCTCCTCAGTTCTCCTTTCTCTCCTCTCTTCTCCTCCAGGAACTGGAGACCACCTCTCTTACTCCCACTTGTAATGATTCTGGGTGCAATTTCCTAAAACAAATTGCTCAAAAAATGTGATAATTTTTATTCCCCCCTTCTGTTTTGATAAGATCAGATGTTCCCCACCACCACTCTGGTTCAAAGTCATTTCATCCAATTAACACTGTAAAGGAGGGCCTAAGATCTGCCTGATTAAAAAGAAAAAATTTCATATGCATGAAGGAGCTACTGAAAGTTGGTGGCAGGGGTGGGGGGACAGGGGTAGTTAAAAGATAATACAATTGGAATGGAATTAAAAGATAATACAATTTTTCCACAAAATTTTTATTTGAAGCTCCTCATAGAATGGAAGTTCTCCTGATACAATGGTTAAGTTGCTATCTGAAAATTCTAAGGTTCAAATTCACCACTCTGCACAAGAAATATGTGGCCATCGGCTTCCATAAGTATTACAGCTTTCAAACCCATGTGAGGCAGTTCTACTCTTTCTGACAAGGTGGCTAGGAGTTGGAATTACTGAGAAGGCAATGGTTTTTACTTTGGTCTCATGTTTTCTATGGGTCAAGCACTGTCCTAAAATTCAGTGATATCATTAACTGGTTTTTTTCCTTTTTTAAATTTAAATTTTATTTTACTGGGGGCTCTTATAGCTCTTATCATAATCCATGCATATATCCATTTTGTCAAACACATCTTTACATATGTCATCATCTTTCTCAAAATACTTTCTTTCTACTTCAGCCCCTGGCATCAGCTCCCCGTTTGTCCCTCTTGCTCCCTCCACTACGTCCCCTTGATAATGTATAAATTACATTTTTAATGCTCACAACCTTGAGAATAGTGTCGTCTATCTTTATAGGAAGGCATCTTGGCAGTGCTGTCGGTCAGGTGCTGTAAGTCTGACTGTTCAAACTCACCATACATTTCCATGGAGAACTGTGAGACTGTCTGGCCCCATAACGATTTATAACCTCAAGAACCTTATGAAGAAATGCTATTCTGTCATAAAAGATTGATATGAGTCTGATTTGACTTGATGGCAATGAGTTTCTCATTATTATACTATCCTTATGTCAATCTTCATATAAGAGAAGATCAACAAAGAGAGTAAATATTCTTTCTACACTCCCGCAGGCACAAAAGGGCAGAATCTTAACCGTTGCAATCTACATTGTGTGACTCGTGTCAGAGGAGTTCAAGACCAAGAACAACTCAAGCACCTGTCTCCCATCCAACCCAATTGTAAGGACAATGAACCACCCCAGGACCTTTGTACTACTTGAGAAAGAAACATGTTTCTGTCTTATGTGTGTATTGCATGTGCTTTAGATTCTCTTTATCAGAGTAACTCATCTGATCTCTAACACAACACTTGTTTGTTTTGTTTTCAAATCAATGAGCCATGATGGTACACTAGCAAACTGCTATCCAAGAGGTTGATGATCAAACCCAATAGCCATTGATGGAAGGAAGAAGGCCAAGCTGCACTGGTGGCACTAGCAAAAACCAGGGCTCCAAGAATTGGTGGAATACTGATTGAAATGTTTCATCAAGCTGGTGAAGCACTAGAAGCACTCAATCATCTGCCAGTAATTTTTGAAGACAGTTACCTAGCCAGTCAACAAGAATGGATCCATATTTGTACCTATTCCATCGAAAGATGACCCAGCAGAATGTGTGTATTATAGTAGCACATCATTTATATTGCATACAAGTAAAATTCTGTTGAAGGTAAACAATTTCAGCATTGCATCACCAGGGAGCTTCCAAAAGTTCAAGTTATAGTCAAAAGCAAACTTAGGACAAGACTTATTATTAAAGAAATCTGGCTGAAAACAATATATGCCTAAGAGATGTTTAATTGTGTGTTATTTATCATGCAAAGGTATTTGACTATGAGGATCATAACAAACTTTAGATAGCCTTGAGAAGAGAGGGAATTCCAGAACACTCTATTATGTTCACGGAGAGGCTGCATGTCCATGGAAAGAGGCAGATGTGTTTAAAAAAAAAAAGATTTGTGTGAAGTTTACATTCTTGCTCTACATTTAATTAAGTCTATAAGCTAAGTAAATAATCCAATTCAAAAGCTGTACTATGTGGAAAATAACATGGCATCAGTATTGCCTTGTTTATTCACAATATGCAATATTCAGTCTGTGGTACTTTCAATATCCTTTGCAAGCTCCATAATTCAAATGCATCTATTCTTCTGCAGTCTTCTCAATGTTCAATCTTCATATGCATATGAGATGAGTGAAACTATCATGACTTGGGTCAGATGTAGCTTAGGCTTCAAAGCAACATTCTTGCTTTTCAACATTTTAAAGAGGTCTTGTGCAATGCTCAATGCAATATTTCACTTGACTGCTGTCTTGGAAGAATTACAGCCAGAATGTTTCTGAAGCGAGACTGGTGAGACTTAGTCCCCCATTCATTGCACATGTCATCAGGAGAGACCCATCCTTGGAAAAGGGCATTGTGCTATGGTAAAGTAGAAGGGAAGCAAAAAAGAGAAGAATCTCTGATTAGATGGACTGACACAGTGATTTCAATATTAGGCTCAGACATAACAATTGTGAGGATGGAACAGGACCAGGCAGTGTTTTTCTTTTCTATTGTAGACAGGGTTTTCTGAGTTCAAATCAACTTGAAGGCACCTACAATCACTGTGGAGGAGATACAGAAGTATTACCAATTTGGAAATGCTATAGGACAGTTGTTCTTTGTCCTTTTAAGGTGCTATGAGTTGAAACCAGCTCGACAGCAGTGAGTTGAGTTGTCTGACTTATTTTAGTCCCTTTACCTGTGTGGTGCAAAAGGGTAACTGTGCAGCTATTAGCTGAAAGTTTAGCAGTTTGAACTCCCCAGAGTTACCTTGGAAGCAAGATCAGGAGAGCTGCTTCTAAAAAGTTTCAGCCTTAGAGAAGCTATGGAGTGAACTTTTTCTCTGACATACAAATGAGATCTCCTGAGTTGGGTTTGGTTTCATAGTAACCAAGAGCCACAAAGCCCCGCCCCTTTGACTACAAAATGCCCTCCTTCTGACCTCCTCTCCCTTCTTTTGTTCACTCATCCAAGTCCTGCCTGTCCTTCAAGCTTTGGCTCATTTCCCATCTCTTCTCTCCAAGTCCACCTCTCAGTAAACTTTGCCTTTTCATAGCTTTGCTAACACTGTATGTTATTAGCAGTCTCTTCAGCACTTCATCATGCAGGGTTTTGTTTGACTAATCAACCATGGTTTGGGAAGAAAAGTTCTGGAGAGAATGGAGTCAGTCTGCCTGTGGTAGTGATCATGCATATAGACAGTAACTGCCTGCATATAAATTCTGGTGTTCCACTTACTAGCAGCAAAACCATGAACCAATTATTTGGTCTCTCTATGGGCTATCCCATTATGTCTTTATAGGCCAGAGTCCCTTAACACTATAAACATAGTTTAAGTCTACCAAGAGGCACCTCAAAAGAAGGCCTTGCCAACCTACCTTGAAAAACTCATTGAAAGCCTTTTGAAACACAGGCTTCCTATGACACAATCGGGGGTAGACAGAGGTCAGAATATACTCGATGACAGCTAAGTTTTTCTTTTCAACTGTATGACTGCTGAGAAGATCAAATGACCCAGTAATTTATTTAAGGGGCAAAAACCATTGCCCAATACACAATAAATGTTTATTAACAAAAATTAAAAGAATAAAAATAAAACATCTAAAATGACACCAAGTGTTTTACATATGTTATTTTATTTACCCCTGTGAACATCTTTTTGAGGGTAGCAAAAGCTTTCAAATTTTATTAAAAGGTAAGCAGAGATTTGAAGATGATTAGAAAATTAACCAGAGGCATATGATTTTTAAATAGTGAATCCAGAATTGAAGCCCAAGCCTCTTTCAAGAAAGATGTAAAGCCTGGTGTATGTGATGCTCATTCATACTGCCTTTTTGAGTGAATAAATGATCCCTAATTAAATTAATATTCCTGGAGCTGTGAGTGTTCAGCGGAGCCCCAGTGGCACAGTGGTTAATGACGTGCTTGCTTGCTAACCAGTGGTTTAAAGCCACCAGCCACTTCTCAGGAGAGAGATGTGGCAGTCTCTCTTGCAAAGACTTACAGCCTTAGAAAGCCCGTGGGTCAATTCTACTCTGTCCTGTAGGGTCACAATGAGTATGAATGTTCTCCAAGTCAGCAGTCTGGTTTACTTAATATGATGGTATTCTCAGTTTCATTTTTATTATTTAAGTTTTACATTTTGCACCCTCAGTTTCTAACCAGAAGTTTCCTGTAAGTAAGACTGAGCAAAGGTAAACAGCTTACTGTGTGCAAGGAACTGAGCTAAGTAGGTATCTGTTTTTACCTTTAACAACTTTATGGGACCCAGGGGGTTGGGGAGGAGGGAAAATACATGTGCAAGTCATATCACATTATTTCCAGAACTATAATCCATGAAACAGATTGCATTTGTGATATTTGTTTGAAATAAGCCTACAGTAAGTTATACCCCAGGGACTAGTCAATGCAACTAACCTGTCAGAATAACCAGGACAAGGCATTGGAAGCTGCTGATATAATCTGTACATTTATAGGAGGCTTTGCTTCAAAAAGGTAGTTCCAAGCCCAGATCTCAAGACCTTTATTTGAACTCTCAGCTGCAGTATAATTGACAGAGAGAATTAAAGGGGATATGAAGACCTGGGACTGAACTTTTTCAATCGTCTCAGTTCGGCTCACATTGCTCATGATATTAGAGGCTGCCGTGATGATATTAAATGATGCCGCACTGACAGAGATTAACAGAGTATGCAATTAGATTTAAATGCTGTAATTGGAACATGCTGTTAAGTGCTTACCATCAGTCCTGGGTCTCCCCTTATGGCAAGCAAACTGTGGGTTGCTCTGTAAATTTAACACTGTCCTCACCAGCCACAAATCCTACCCCACTTATGCACAGCGTGCACTGGTCCAACATAACTAGGAGATTGTCATGCATTATCTGGAACACTTCTATGGTACTTTAAGCACTCAAAATGCTTTCATCTTCAATTAGATCTATTGAGCCTGTGACGGAGAGA
Organism: Nesogale talazaci; assembly: GCA_004026705.1. Lineage (NCBI taxonomy): Eukaryota > Metazoa > Chordata > Mammalia > Afrosoricida > Tenrecidae > Nesogale > Nesogale talazaci. Next base: position 121,888 of record PVJH01003369.1, read on the forward strand.
GACTAGAGACTGTAAGGGACATGGTAGGAGATCGATACAGGTGAAAAGATTGGCCCAGTGCCACTACTTTGCCAATGAGCCATGAATCTAAACTAAAGCTTTGGACTTAAAATCCTGTGTGCACGCTATCATGCCAGATGATGTCCACAATGATTTGAAATTAAATGTTGCTGCTGAACACTCTTCTCTCAAGGGGTGAAGCACCTCAGCCCCTTAAAGAAGCAAAGCTATTTGATTTCAAATCATGGCCACTCTATGTGTTTCAGAGTAGAGCTGCAACTCTAGAGTTTTCCATGCGTGCAACCATTTGCACATGCATTTCCAGGACTTTCTTCAAAGACTGCAACATTTTGGTTAGTAATTGAGTGCTTAACTCCTTGCACCACTCAGGGACCCCAAAAGTCTTGGGTAGTCAAAAGGGACTCATGGTGGTCGCCGTGTGTATCAAAATATACTCATATGAGCAATCCAGTCTTCATTAGCTAATTTTTCAGCAGTAGATTGCCAGTTCTTTCTTCTGAGGCACCTCTTGGTGGATTCCCATCTCCAACCTTGCAGTTAACAGCTGAGTGCATTAACCACAAGATGTCATGTTTTGATATCTATAATACTTATACTCATAGGCTTCCACAAACAAGATGGACTCTACTAATCTGTATTTTGACCCAAAATTAAGGACAATCATTCACCTAGCAGTTATTGAATATCTACTCTTTATAAACACACTAATAAACAGCATCTCTAATATTATCTAAATTTCAAACTCGCTGCCATAGAGTTGATGCTGACTAATAGCAATGAAATAGGACAGGCTAGAACTGCTATGGACTTCCACAACAAATAAATTTGTCTTGAAAGAATTACAGCCATAATGCTCCTTAGAAATGAGGGTAGTCCCTGTGTCATGTACTGGAGACACATTGTCAGAAGATACTAGTCCTTGGAAAAGGCCATCATTCTTGGTAAAGTAAAAGTTCAAAGAGACTGACACAGTGACTGCAACAATAGATGCAAACAGCAATTATGAGCCAGGTAGTGTTTTCTTCTCTTGTACAAAGGGTTGTGATGGGTCAGAAACATGTTGGTGGCACCTAACCACTACAGTCACCCAAGCTCTGCTCCCCAGGTAGATGAAAGACATTAGGCTTGAGACTTACTTCCAAGAATCTCATCTGTAAAAATGGAAAGAATAACATATAACACACAGTATGAGTTGAGCCAGTAAGTTGAGTAACTAATAAACACATTCCTTGATGAGTGTATAAAATATTTATGAAAATATTTCCCCTTCCCTCATTAATAATATCTACTATAATAGAGGTAATAAACAACACACACATACATACATAATGTTGTTGATAGGTGCCGTCCAGTCAGTTCTAACCCATAGCAAGCAACCCTTTACACAATCCTATGCCATCGTTGCTATGCCTGAGCCAGTTGTGGCAGCCACTGTTTAATTTGGGGTCAAAATACAGATTAGTAGAGTCCATCTTGTTTGTGGAAGCCTATGAGTATAAGTATTATAGATATCAAAACATGACATCTTGTGGTTAATGCACTCAGCTGTTAACTGCAAGGTTGGAGATGGGAATCCACCAAGAGGTGCCTCAAAAGCCATCCTTTTAGGGCCTTCCTCTTTTTCTCTACCCTTCCATTTAACCAAGCATGATACCCTTCCCCAGGAACTGGTGTCTTCTAACAACATGCACAAGGCATGTAAGACGAAGTCTTGCCTTCCTTGCCTTTACAGAGTACCGTGACTGCACTTCTTCCATGATAGATCTGCTTGTCCTTTTGGCAATGCATGGTATTTTCAATAGTCTTCTCCAGCACCACAATTCAAATGCACTGAAACTTTGATCTTCCTTATTCAGTCTCTAAATTTCACATGCACCTGAGGTGATGGAAAATACCATGGCTTGAGTCAGGTACCCCTTCATCCTCAGAGTTGCCTCCTTGCTTCCCAATACTCCAAGGAAGCCTTGTGCAGAAGACTTTCCCGGTGCGACCTATCTTTTGCTCTCTTGACTGTTGATGCCATGAGCATTGATATTGGACCCAAGCAAATAAAATCGTTGACAACTTCAATTTTTCTCCATTTGTCATGATGTTACCTATTGACCCATTTGTGAGGAAGTGGGGGGACATCACTGCCCTGGTGGGAGTAGGAAGCCCAGCCTTGCTCCTGGAGAGCTACTGCTGGATTTGAACCGCCAACCTGCACACAACCACTAGGACACCAGGGCTCAGCTTGCGGTCTTCTTTACATTGCGCTGTAACTCCTACTGAAGGCTGCCATCCTCCTCACTTTCAACAAGCAAGGCTTTGTTGTCTGCATATCGCAGGTTGTCCATAAGCCTTGTTCCAATCCTGAAGCTGCTCTCTCTGATGATTTGTTCAGCACAGAAATTGAATAAGTATGGTGAAAGTATGGTGTTGGGCACTCTGATTCCTGGTTTTAAACCATGAAGTATCCCCTTCTTTTGTTCACGCTGCACAAGCTACAGTAAAACAAAACAGCTTAGGTCTGCACAATGAACACTGACTTTAAGAATCAGCTAGAACAAAACTGTAACCCCGAGTCTTGTTGTTATGTGGGTGCTGTTGAGTCCACAGGTCCCATGTGGACCATTTTTGACCAAGTATAATTGCCCTAACTACTATATAATCTTTCATAGACTCTAGAGTTTATGAGTGCAGATTTTCAGGACTTTTCTCCCACAGAACTACTAGTGGGTTCAACATATCAGTGCCTATTGAGCAGCAAAGTACTGACCCTTACATACTTACTTCAGATCTGCCACTGTTTTAATATTTAACCCTGTACCTATTGTCCAAATCAAGGATTCTTATGTTTTCTTGCCTATAAGATGGGAATGATGAGATTTACTTTTCATAGCATTAGTTTGAAGATGGAGAGAATGCATATGAAATACATAGAGCAGGTCATTATATCAAGTATAGCTTCAATGTCCTTGCTTTTCCTGGCAACTACACAGCTGACAGTTGATGTATGGATTTATCCTCTCCTGCCAAGAATTCTCCCCTTCAGCCAGAACTCCACAGAGTGGAGAATTCCAAGTGCCTGATTCTGAGACGTGACAACAGGAAACCTGTCTCATTCTTCTTTCTTCCCTGACCTCCTATTGTCCAGGTCATGTAGACCCTTCATTATAGTACTTAATCATAGGCTGTCATATATGGTTACTCAACTGTTGGTGTGTTCTGTTCTATCCACCAAAGTACCCCGCCTCATGCTGTTCTTTGATCCCTCAAAGTGCTCTCATTGGATTGAACCCAAAGTCAGCAAGCAATTAAGTTCTTTAAATCATGTAATTTTAGGGTTAGAAGGCTGCCGAATGGTTTGATATATGAGTCCTCTTTAATACAGTTGATTAACCTATTTGAAAACCTCCACTGGAAGCTTCTACTTTCCGGTGCAGCTCATGCCACTAAAATCCTCCTTCTCACCCCAGGACCTTTGCATGCTCTCTTTTGTCCCCAAATACCCTTCCCCAATCTCTTCACCACTTTAAGCTTTCTATAATGCTAAAACATTTCAAATCATTTGACTCTTCCTCTGGGAAGACTCTCACCTCCACAAGTTAAATTGGAATCCCTTAATACTATACCCCATCTTGTCTTTTGTTACACTTGTCATAGTTAGTAATTATTTGTATTTGTAACTATTCTTAAAATAAACATCTTTTTTTAATCCACGAGATAAAAGCAAGTTTATTTTTACCTACCATATTATCACCAACTTATGACTCTGTACTTAGTCCACCAAATCCATGAAACCCTCTTCCCTCAAGTCCATTCTGAAGTATAGGAAACCCTAGATGGCAGAACAGAAGTACTCTCTTGACATTTTGAGGCATGAAATCTTCACAGCACCAGAGCTTTCTCTCGAGGTTTGCCCAGTAGACTTGAACCAATGACCTCGACGTTAGCAGCCCAATTTGTAGTGCACTTTGCCACCAGGGCTCCTTATCTGACTCATAGTTATCTTTTAATAAATGTTTCTCAGATAAAATCATTTGTAGGTTAAACAGTCAATATTTGGACATTCTCTATGCCATGAACGCCTCATCTCATCTCCATCACTCGATGGTTTTTGGTCCTACTTTCTCACTTCAATTATCTCCCCTTGACTGATCAGCACCTTCTCAGGAAACATCTCCCTCTGAATCTACTATGTAGAATAAACCTGTCTTACCCTATTCTTCTCAGCAAGCAGCTGACACGCCATCGCTCTCAGCCTACTCTCAGGAGTACCTGATGGGGGCACAGAGATACATGGTGAGAGTAGCCTTAGCAAACAGTAACTTTCCCTGTGATTTTGATTTACAAAAATGCTTTCTCAGCCAGTGGCCACCTGGCCCTATGGGTGTCAGAGTAGAGACAAGCTCTGTTAACTTTTTCGATGGTTGCGTTTTTGAATGCAGATTGCCAGGCATTTCTTCGGAGGCATCTCTGGGTAAACACAAACCTCCAACATCTGGGTTTAACCAAACGTGATAACTTCTCGCCTCCTCTGAATTAGCATAATACGTACTTGAAAGTGAATTTTTTTAAAAAAAAATAGCAGTTGCTGTGCAATCCATGTCCACGCATTACAACCACGTGCGCACACGCGCTTGCGCGTGTGTGAGCGCGTGGGTACGGAGCAGTCTCCATCCTGAGCAGAGTCTTCAGCTACAGACTGCCAAGCTTTCTTTTCAGGTGTGTTTGGGAGCCTTTGGTTAGCAGCTGACCCCAGAAGATGAGGAAGCTCTCGAAGGCTGTGTGACTCTCAAGTCAGTTTGCCTTCAGAATCATCTTTTACCTTTATTCTACTCTGAATCATTGAAAGATCATCTTCACAAGCTTCATTTCCTGGAAGAGGTCCTGGGAGAAATGAGAGGCTCAGAGGAAAGGAGGCCACAGGGTATGGTCCTCCCCTGACCTGTCCCGGCAGGCATTGCATCTTGCCCGTGACTCCTTCTCCCATCTGACATGCCTGCCATCAGACACCAGACCCCGCCGCGGACTCGAGGAACAGCCTCATCGTTTGACCTCTCTAGAGTCCTTGGGTCAGGCAGTCCTGGACTGGCAGACTTCGTCCAAGAAGCCAATTCCCTAGATTCAAAGCTTTGTGCCCATGGCTGTGGAGGTGGTTCTCACGCAGCGACTGTATAAGACTGAGCAGAACGGCGACAGAGGATTTCTGAGACTGTAAATCTCAAAAATAGCAGGCTGATCCGTGACTGGTGGATATGAAGCTCCAACTTAGAGATGCACAGCTGAGCACTTTGCTCATTGAGCCATCAGGACCCTTAAATTCCCTCAGAGTGGTTTTTTGTTTCTCTCGTTGGACTGATACAAGTGTGGATGACAACAGAAAGCTGAAGCAATGCCTCCCAACTTCCCATCCCCAATATCTTGCTATTTCATTTTGTAATAAGGCAGGTGCCTTTCACGGTCATATTAGAATGCAGACGCTGTGTGTTACACATTCTCTGCATTATCATACCAACCCTCAAAGCACCTTTTACATATTAAAATGTCCCTAAATAGATGTTGAATGACTGAGTGAATTGAACCTTGGGAGTTGTAATACCTTAAGTGTTTAAAGCTTCTCTATACATCATAAAGTTGTTATACATTAATTAGAATCCATTGATAAGCACCTCCCTGTATAGCATACAAATCTGGAAGTAATGCAGTTAATTCAACATTACATAAGCAATCAGGGTGCACTTACTTTTCTGTCAATCAAGGCATAATTACTTGCTATGAAAAAGCTCAAAAGGATTTGTCTAGCCTTTGAATGGTCTTGCCTACCATATGATAGTTCAGGAGTCATCAGCAGAGCATTGTGCAAATCACTAGACAATTAAAGCTGCTTAAACATAAACTATGAAAGAAACATTTATTCCATCCAAACAGGATTACGATATCTCTAACAGAATTTCTTGAAGAAATGATCAGATCTACTATTTGAATCCAATTTCACACACATATACTCATTCACACACACCAATTAAGTTGAGAGAGAGAGCCAGCATGATTAAGTTATGCCAAATCTTGTCTCCTTAGGATCCCTTGAAAAGCCTAAATATACTTGAGCCTCAGACCCTTTGCATTTGCTATTTCCTCAGTCAAGAAAGGCTTGCCCCAGGTATCTACATCACACACTCTTTCAGCTCCCTTAGGTGGTTACTCCAAGACCATCTTTGTGCTGTGCTTTTGCTTATATCTCAGTCACTACCGTTAAAATTATAATCCCTCCACCAACACTTTGTACCTCTCCTCCCTGTTTTCGTTTTTGTCTCTTTAGCTCTTGTATTATTTTACACTCTCTCTATTTTTACAAGCCTATCTCTCTTCACTTTAAGTCACCACCACTAGAATGCAAAATCTAAAAGGAAGAAGAGTCATTGACTATTTCATTTACCACTTTATCCTTTGTAGGAACCCATTATTTGTTGAACAATTCACTGAATTAAAGGAATGGACTTTGGGCTTACACTTAGTTCTAGCTTCAATACAAGAAGAGTTAGTTCTTAGAACATGGCCCTACTCAATACTCACCCTCATGAAAGGAACACAGAAGATATGGGTCTTATAGTACATCGTGTGAAGAAATTAGATGATTTCTGGCTATCAGAAAGAAGAACATCTGTGGTCTTAAAGGTTTGTTTTCAAACAAGCAGTCCTAAAAGTGAGACATCAACTAAGTCCATTTGGAAGAAGCACACCAACATCTGTGATCCAAGGATTGTACATTATATAATCCTAATCTGAAAGAAGGAATAGCATCAGAGTTTAAATTGTGAGATTCTGGTGTATAGAAGCAATGTATAATGGTGGAAGCCCAAAAGACATTTGCAGAAACTACACAGGGACTAAAAGTCTGTTGATTTTCCTCTAACCATAATTGAGAGAAGGGAATAATGTACTTATCAGAGAGAGCATTGGAGAGATGACTGTAGCAGATTAGAAGGATAAATCTCACTGGACAGTTAAAACTTTGTCAATTCATCTCGCTTCTGATTCACTTTTTACTTTCTGGTTTTTAATATTTTCTGGTGGTTTTTTTAAATGGAGTTTGCCTCTGTTGAATTTTGTCATTATTGGTTGCTTTCTTGCTCTCTGTTATGTGCTTACATTTTGTTTTCGGTGTTTGAAACCTAGGACAGGTGACTCTATAGGGACAACAAACAGAATAAGAGTACCTGTAGGGTACAGTAGGGGAGGTAGGGATATAAGAGGGAGCTGATTATCAAGGAAGTCAAGAAGGAAGAAAATATTTTGGAACTGATTGTGGCAGTGATTGTACAACATTGCATGATATAATTGAACCCATTGCTTGATATGATTGGACCATGGAATGTTATGACTTCCACATTAGACCCTAAGAGAGAAAGAGAATGACTAGATGAATGGAACATTAAAAATACTCATTAAACTGGAAGGCAGAGGTGGATTTATGGTAAAATTATTAGCTTCTCTATGGGAAACCCAGGGTCAATCCCTAGGCAGTACATCTGTGCATCTACAACCCATCGCTCAATGGAGGTGTGAGTGTTGCTATGATACTGAACAGGTTTTAGCTGAGCTTCCAATCAGATGGGGTAGAAAGAAAAGCCAAGAGGCCTACTTCTGAAAATCACCCCAAGATAATGCGACACATGAGAACAGTCTGATCTATAACCAGTCATAGAGATGTCCCAGGAGCAAGGAGCATCTCTTCCTATTGTACATGGGGTCACCATGAGTGTGAGGCCAACTTGATGATAACCAACAGCAACAAGTATTTGTTATTGAAACAATATGCGACCCAATATTTAAGTCAAATATCTACAGGAAGATACAAGAACCAAAGAAAGAAGCTACCAATGAGTAGTGGCTTTTCCACCTGAGGAAGACAGGTTTGACTAAGACGTAACCACAGAGTCTCTTATTAACAACAGCATAAATTATTCAGAAGAATATCTTCTCCCTAGTGTCCTAAATTTCTCACAAGGACCTATCTGGCTGGCACACAGCCCTACTTAATAATAACCTCTGACCCTGGAAGAGGAGTTTCTCTTATTCAAAGCACTCTAGAATGCACACCTTCTATTGGGGCTCCATCGTTTCTGCAGCAAAGGCTCTTCCTACCACTTCTCTCATGCATGTTAAGGATACAGCAAAGCAAGTCTTGAAGAAAAATGAGGTCAACAAGTAAGAAGAAAAAAAAACTGTGCACTACCAGATTTGAAAGTAAAACAAATCACCCAAACAAATCAAACAATGCCTTTTGCTGTTAATATGACCTCACTTTTACCCTCAAACTTCTATGGCCAGGGATACAGGATGGGTTGAACAGAGGGAAGAGAGGGTCACTTTTAAGTCACACACAGCAGCTAACCTAACATTGGTGGCCCTTGAGGCCACAGAAATAATGAGCAAATTGTCCTCACAACCCAGTAGGAGTCGAACAAGTGTATCTCCACGAGTGAGGCAATAAATGAATAAATTACATTTTCATTCATCAATATTTAGCAAGTCCTTTCATCATACCAAGCTTTGCAGCGGACACTAGGTAACAAAAATGAAGTAACCTTAGAAAGGGGCTGGATGATGCCAGCACCCATCTTTTTGATCTTAGAATTTTTTTCCAAAGAAGCCTAATATGCAAAACAATCCAATGCTGGGCTGCTCCACATTTCAATAGGTTGCATGTAGGGGGGGAAGGAGGGGCAGGGAGGAAGCAGACTAACCTCCTGTAGAATGTCTAGGGAAGCTCTATGGCTCTCCAGAGCATGTTTGAAAACATCGACCTAAATGACCATCCAAGTGCCTTTTACAACAAAAAACGAAGATTCTGTGGGTACCCCATTAACCCCATTCTCAAAGAGGGAGGTTCTGAAGAGTAGAAGACAAAGAAGCAAAGGTTCAGAGCACAGAGTGTGCTCCAGAGAGGATGCTATTAGAGACACCATAAAAACCAAGAGCCTGGGGAGGCCCTGATTGGGAACAGGGGGCTGTCTTGGTCATTAGTCATTTCTTGTGGCTACCTACATGGATCTTGATGGAGGGTAAAATTGCCTTTTATTATAGAGGACAAAATACTGAATAGTTCCTTACTCTGATTCACTTGCCTCCAAATCACAGAATTGAACCAAGATCGAGGAACATAGGTGGACATTGATCTTTTCTCAGACCTCCTCCTAGCTGGCACTTCAGTGTCTATGGTTGCAAGGTCAGAAACTGACACAACTAAGTGATGCTAAGGAAGTAGGCAGCAAATTCCTTATCAAACTGGTTCCCATGGATATTTCATCTCAAGCCTGTTTCAAAGCCATCTAGCAATAGTGAGCTACATGATGTCTTCTCTTCTCCTCCTTCAGCCTGACTCAATTGTGGTTCCTTACAGTGCAGAAGAATGTATCAGCCACCAAATGAGAAAGAGGTCAAGGGGAAAACAGGGAGGTAAAGATAGCTCTGTTCCTTAAGAAACTCCCTTCAAATCAAACTGGAAAACGACTGAAAGTGGGGTAGATCAAATATAGAGCCCGAAGTGTTCGATTTTTCTAACTTTAAATACACAACTTTTAAAAGAAAAGAAATCCAACCCTTGGACTACTGTATTTGTGTTTTAGAAACTGTCAGCCAGAGACCTTTGTTTCCTTCTGTTCAGAACTTTGCATCATAATGTAAGAGTCAGGTGTTCTGAGAAATCATTTTTCAATTTGAAGACTTAAAGAGGAATCCAGGTGGCCTTCAGCAGGATAGCCAAAATGCTGATAAAGGACAAGAGTTACTGGTATTTCCTGGACAGCAGTCCATATTGTTTTAGCAAGATTTTGTGGCACTGATTTTGAATTCCCTCTAAAATGATTAATCCAACCTCCACCAATTCTCTTGATCAAAATAGATTTGACACCTGGTCTTGCAGACATCAGGGAAGAAAAATGTTCTCTTACATTAATTGAACAAATATTGACCAGGAACTTAAACTCTTGCTAGTGATTTAGAAGTTAGAAAATGAGAGTCCTTATCCTGGGTTAAGTATTGGTTTGCTAACTGACACGCCTGTGGTTTGAATTTCATCCATGGAATTAAGACCAGGCAGTCAGCTTCCTCAATACAGTGTATAAAACACTATGGAGCAATTCTATCCTGTCTTGGAGGCTAACTATCAGTCAGAATCCAGTCTACAGAAGTGGAATTCTTCAATTGAAAATTTTCAGGTTTGTGACTTTGGTGTGGAACTCAATTTATCAAGACCATTGTTTCCCCATATGTGAAATAAATAAAGAATACTTAATGGAATTCTTGTAAAGATTAAATCAACTTATGTGTGTATGTATGTGTGTGTATATGTGTGTGTGTGTGTCCTTTCAATAATGTTAATGTGCTGCTGCTCATTTTGTTTGGGTTTGGTTGATTTAGTTTGGTTTGGGGCTTTTTGTAGCTATTGTAATTATTATAAACTAGAGATCAACTTAGAGGTGCCCAGACATTCTGAGAGAAGGCATATGCAAAGGAGTAAAGTAGCTGATTTTGTTGGAACTAAAGAGCTTTTTGAAGTTACCATACTTTACTTCCCACCAGTCATATAAGTTTGGACAACATATTAGAGCTTTCAACTTCTCCAAATGGAATACACAGAAATTAAATTGACTATATCTATGGGAAGAGATGATGAAGAATTCAACATAAATAGTTAAAATCAAGCTATAGTAAGTTCACCATAAAGTTGAAGAAAATTAAAATAAGTCCAAGAGAGCCAAAGTAAAACTTTTAGTCTACCCCATCTGAATTTCAAAAATATCTCTAGAGCAGCAGGGGGAGCAGAGTAATGAAATTTCAAAGAATACCAAAAATAGATGTTGGAGACAAAGTGTGGTGTCCCATCAGACTCAACTGAAAAACACTTGTAAAGGCCAACAAACAGACCTTGAACTCTTCATAGGCTTTTCCATTTTTTGTCAGTGACTTTCTTTATGTTATTGTTATTTTTTGTTGTTATTGTTTTGTTGGTAGTGACTTCCTGTATTTTATTGGACTTTGCCTGGTTTTTGAACTTATTAATGAATCTACATGTCTATTTAGATGAGATAGGCGGGATAAATAATTTGGACATGAAAAGAATGGGACCAATGATTCCAGGGGAATACAGGAGAAGGGGAGGTGGGAGAAAGGGGGGGGGGGCAACACAATGACAAGGGAACAATGATGGAAGAAAGGCCATAGGAGGCCTAGTGGGGTTTAATCAAGAGCAATGCAGCAGAAAGGAATTACTAAACCTGAATGAAAGCCAAATATGATGGTGGGACAAGAAGAATGTAAAAGGAAATAGAAGAAACAATCAGAAGTCAAAGGACATTTATAGCATCCAAATGCAGGCATGTACATATATATTGCATATATATACATATATATCTATAGAGAGAGAGAAAGGAATAGAACTATGCGCTCATATCTATATGTTAAGAAATAAGGTTGCACATTGATATTGGGCCTCAAATCAGGTACTCCCTTAACACAAGAACACCTTGTTCTACCAATTCGGCATTCTGTGATGCTCACCTGCCCAACATGATCACTGAAGACAAAATAGGTGCATAAGCAAATGTGGTGAAGAAAGTTGACGGTGCCTGCCAATAAAAAGATATAGCACCTGGGATATCAAAGGCTTGAAGATAAACAAGCAGGCATCTAGCTGAGAAGCAACAATGTCCACATGAAAGAAGCACACCAGCCTATGTGATCATGATGTGTCAATGGGATCAGATATCAGGTATCTAAGACCCAGAATAAAGTCATAGCCAAGGTGAATGGTGGACCTTCATGTTTGACTTTCACTCAGTTTTAGCAATCCCTCTCTGCTACACTGCCCTTGATTAAACACCACTAGGCCTCCTATGGCCTTCTTTCCATTTATTTTAGTCCACTTGTTAGTCCCTTGCCCCTGTGTTGGTTTCCCTCCCCACTTCCTTTCTCCCAGCTCCCTTTCTCCTGTATTCCCCTGAAATCATTGGTCCCATTCTTTTCAACTCCAAATTATTTATCTTGCCTATCTTATCTAGATAGACATGAAGAAGGGGGGTGGGGAAGGAGTGGAGACAATTGGACAGTCCCTCACAGAGGGGTCACAGGGAAGAGATGAGCCAGTCAGGGTGCAGTATAGCACCGATGAAACACACAACTTTCCTCTATTCCTTTGATGCTTCCTTCACCCCACTATCATAACCTCAGTTCTACCTTACAAACTTGATTAGATCAGAGCAAGCGCACTGCTACAGGTAAGAGCCCATTACACAGGAAATCCAGGATAGACAAACCCCTCTAGAACAACAAAGAGAGTAGCGATACCCAGAGGATTAGAGGAGGGTGGGGGAAGAAAGGAGGAATTCATCACAAGGATCAACCTAAAACACTCTCCCAGAAGAACAAACAGAAAAGTGAGTGAGAAGACAACCAAGAACAATGTAAAATATGGAAATAATAGTCTATACCTTATCAAGGCTTCATGAGGAAGGATGGGCAGGGAAGGGGGGAAGGGGGAAATAAAATGGAGCTGATGTCAGGGGTTCAAGTGGGAAGAGAATGCTTTCAAAATGATGGTAGTGGTATATGTGCAAAAGTGCTTGCCACATTGGATGAATATATGAGTTGTGGTAAGATATGTAAGAGCCCCCAATAAAAGGTTTTTTTTTAATTCTCTAGAACAGATTTGACACATTGAACACAATGAAAGACCTGATAAGCTGTTGGATAACAATAAGAGCATTACACATGAAGAGTGCAAAAACGTCACTAGAAAAAGACAGGAGAGAAAGGAAAAATGAAAATGGATGTCAGAAAAAATTGAAATTTGATCGGAATTATAAGGTAGCTAAGACAAATTGAAGAAATTATTGTGGGAAATAGCTGAACAGAAAATCTCAAAGAGAAGCATAAGGTAACAAAGTATTATGATGAAATGTGCAAAACCTAGAGTTAAAGAAAGCCAAAATGGAAGAACATGCTCAACTTGTTTTAAAGTACAAGAACCTGGTGGGGGTGAGGCTTGAGGTGGAACCTGAGTTTTGATCTGTGGAAGGACAACAGAAACATCATTCATGAAGATAACTAAAGGTCATTTAAAAGAAAGAAAAAATAAAAGTCAATGTTAGAAAAGATTGAAACTAGCTTTAAGTTATAGAGTAGTTAAAGCAAATGGAAAATATGATGAACTCAATAAAATGAGTAGAAAATTTCAAAAGGCAGCTCAAGAGGACAAAATAAAATAATATAATGGGATGTACAGAGACCTAGAGAGAAAACCACACAGGAAGAACACACTCGGCATATCTTAAACTGAAAATATTTTTTAAAATTTTAAGCCTCAAGTTGCGATACTGAAAGATTCCCTGAGCAAAATATTGAATGATGCAGGAAGCATCAAGGGAAGATAGAAAGAACATACTGAATAACTGTATCAAAAAGAAATGGTGAACATTCAACCATTGCAAAAAGTCAATGGTACTACAGAAAGAAGTCTAAGCTATACTAAAGGCATTAGTCAAAAACAAAGCTCCAGAAATTGATAGACTATCAATTGAAATGCTTTAAACAGCTGACAAAACACTAGAAGTACTCACTCATTGTGGTAGGTATATAATCTGTTGTCAGTTTGAGAGGATTAAGGGGTGGAGTCTAGCCTGTAAATCAGGTCATAGCCAATGAGGCCTCTGTGTACACATGGCCACTCTGTACACAAGGTCACTGTGTACACCTGACCATCTCCTGAGGATTCTGGGAACTCCTGTATTCCTCATTGAAGGCATCTCTCTCTCTCTCTCTCTCTCTCTCTCTCTCTCTCTCTCGCTCTCGCTCTCGCTCTCGCTCTCCTTCTCTCTTCACCCCCTGCAAGACATTTTCTGATAATAATCACATGAAGGTACCCTGATGCAGTCAGAACCATGGAAACTGGAGAAGCCACATGGAGACTCCTGCCAACATTGAGATGCTTATCACACCACTGGATCTACAAGACATCCCATCCACTGGTCTGTGATCTTCCTGCATTTGGCTTCATTGATGTGTATCATGATTCTGAAGAGGAGTTTATGGATTGGTATTGGACATATGGGCTAAATCAAAATTATGGACTTGATTTGGACTGAGCTGGGATATTTTTTCAATATTCAGTTGTTCTTGTATATAAAACTATTTATTATACACATGAGTGTCTATACATTTTGTTTCTCTAGTCTACCCAGACTAACATACTCATCTATGCCAGATTTAAAAAACAGATACTTAGCCAACTAAATTGAAGAGATCCATATCCAAACCCTTTCCAAAAAAAGATAATCCTACAGGATACTTGTATTATATAGAATGATATCACTGGTATGACGTGGAAATAAAATTTTGCATCCAACAGTAGTTGCAGCAGTACTTTGACAGGGACCTTGCAAAGGCTTAGGGCAGATTCAGAAGATAACATGGAATAAGTGAAACATTATTGATGTCAGATGGATCTTGACTGAAAAAGAGAATATCAGAAAAGTGTTTATTTGTGTTTTATTGACTCTTCCAAGGTATTCTACCATGTGTATCATAACAAATGATGGATAACTTTGAGAAAAATGGAAATTCCAGAACACTTGTTTGTACTCTTGCAGAATTTATACATTGAATACAAGGCAATGGTGAGAACAGAACAAGGGATTACTGTGTGGTTTAGAATAAGGAAGGATGTGCAAAAGAGATGCATCCTCTCACCATACATATTCAATCTGTATACTCATCAAAGGATCAGAGAAGCTGCATTATATGAGGAAGAATGCAGTCTCAGGATCAGAGAAAGACTTATTAATAACTTATGATGTGCAAATTACATAATCTTGCTTGCTGAAAGTGAGGAAGGAAGACGTGAAGCATTTGCTGATAAACATCAAGAACTGCAGTCTTCAGTGTGGATTACAATGCAGTTTTTAAAAGACCACAACTGGGTCAATAAGCAACATCATGATAAATATAGAAAAGATTGATTTTGCCTTGCTGGGATCCACAATCAATGCTTATGAGAGAAGCAGTCAAGAAATCAAATGATGTCCTGGGTAAATCTGCTCCATAGACCTCTTTAAAATGTTGAAAAGCAAGGTGAGGACTAAGGTACCCCTGAAAGACCAAAGAATTGATACAGTGACTGCAACAGTAGAGTCCAACAAAGAGCAATTGTGAGAATGGCACAGGGTGATGTTTCAGTCTCTTGTACGTAGGATGGTTATGCATCAAAAATAACTTGATGATGCCTAACAACAGCATTCACACTTGCTCAAACTAGTATTGCTTCTGATTTTTTTTTCAAATCTGTAGCATAACTGATTATGAAGATCAAATAGTATGGTGATTATGAAATCATAGGTACAATGCCTAACTCCTAATATGTACTCAGAACTAACTTCTTTCTTATTTTTCAATCTTATCAATAAAGGAGAAGGCTTATTGACAATCTTTGGGTTGGCAAATACAGCCAGCAGAAAATACATTGTCACTTGCTTTTATAAATAATTCTTTATTTAAAACACAGACATATTACTTTTTTACCATTATCCACTGATTTCAGAGTCCCTGGATGATACAAAGGTTAATGGATTCAATTGCTAATAAGTTTGAAGTTCAAATCCATTCAAAGCCAACTTAGAAAAAAAGGATCTATAGCTTTGCTTCTCAAATAATCAATCATTGCCATTCTGTAAAGTTGTACACAGGCAACAGAGTCTCTGTGAATCAGAATAAAATTGACAGCCAATTTCTAGATTTGGGGGTAATTTTGTTACTAAAGAGACCAAATGGTCCAAGTAGCCTAAAATATGTACTATTTGGTCCTTTATAGAGAAAACTTTGGCAGCCTTTGATCTCACTATCAAAAAGATAACTAAGTCAGCCTCCATATTTAAAGCTTTGGAAATATAAAATTAAGATAAAAATTGATTTGATTAATGTCTCAATTGTGCTTAGAGAGAAAAGGTTAAAAAATCTTCTAATGAGCAATAGAGAGACATTATATACTTTGGAGAATAACTTTAAACTATATTTGGTATAAATCAGGTTCTACCATTTATTCCATGCAATCAGGTCTGGTCCAACTCATAGGAGCCTTATGCAACAGAACAAAACACTGCCCAGTCTTTCATTACACTCAAAGTCTTTCCTATTTTTGAACACAATCCCTGTCAATCCCTGATGTTGAGGAACTACTTCTTTTTTACTGATTCTGCTTTAATTAGTAAGATGTCCTTCTCTACCAGGAACTAGTCCCTGTGGACAAAATGTCTAAAGTAAGGGAGATGAAGGCTTATCATACTCATTTTTGAGGGCTATTCTGCTTGTACATCCTTCAGTGCACATTTGTTTATTCTTCTGGTGGTAGGTCCATAGCATACTGGAATATTCTTCACCAACACCTTCATCAATTCTCCAGTCTTGCTTATTCATTTCCCAGCTTTCATATGCACATAAAACAATCGAAAACACTATGATTTGAATCAGTTGTACTTTATTCCTCAAACTGACATCTTGTTTTTTAACATTTGAAAACTATCTCCTATAGCAGATTTGCTCAATGCATTACACAGCTTGATATCTTGGCTGCTGCCCCAGAGTGTTGAGTGGGAGAAAATGAACTCCTTGACAAGTTCCACCTTTTTTCTGCATTTATCATGGAGTGGCTTATTGATCTAGTTGTGAGGAGTTGTACTTTCTTTATGCTGAAATGTAATGTACTTTGAAGGTTGTAGTCTTATTTCATTAGTAAATATCTCAATGAGGGTGTATATATAAGCCATGGGTTGTTGTTGTTGTTGTTGTTGTTGTTTTTCTGAAAGCAGGAAAGGATTCAAACTTAGACAATCCTATTAGAATTGGGAGTAGTCCAGTGAAAGTGATGCTTATGCATTTCGAGCCGCAATTTCATAGTTGGCTGCCTCTGCACATAAACAGAGGAGCCTTGATAGCGTCGTGGATTATACATTGGACCACTAACCACAAGGTCAGAAGTGTGAAGCTATCAGCTGCCCCACAGGAGAAAGGCAAGACTGTCTGCCTATATAAAAATTACAGCCTCAGAAATCCTGGGGAAAAGTTTTCCCTGGCCCAGAGGCTCATTGTGAGCGGGAATAGTCCCAATGCCAGTGGGTTTGCTTTTCTAGGTTGTTGAAAACAAAGACAGTCTCCCTCAAAGATCCTGAGAGACAGAAATTCAGAGAAAAGTTTAAATAGATCAACTTTTGGAGATGATATACAAGTAGAGAAAGAAGGGAAACTCTATCAAGATTTATTTTTGACTTGAAACAAATTTGATATTAATCTGGTAAGAACTATATACTCACCAGTTTATGACAGTAACTCAAACAACAGGCCTATAAAAACTCTGAACCCATCTCAGTAATTCTCCTTTTACAGCAAATAACTTTAGATAGCACAACACAGAACAGAAGCTTAAAGGAAAAAAAAAGTGATGAAGAGGAATGCTTGGTTTCCACCAAGAATGTCAGGTTAATGAGAGCCCATAGCAAAAAATGCATACTGAACAGAATACATGATCGAAAAAGTCAACACAAAGAGGATTGGATTCAGACTTGGCACCAACTTGTTATGATAACGTGCACTTTTCAAGCCACAAGTATGAAGGCATATGGGGCTTTAAAACCCTGGGTACAACCTAGAATACATGGCAGTAGAAAATGTAGACTCTATTGGGATGAAAACTCTAAGAGAATTGTTGAAATAAAAACAACCCAAATTAGAACTAACAGAGAATATTTATCCTGTGCTTACTTTAAAGAGGATGTCCACCACCACCATTTCTCTTAGGTGGAAACTCAAAGACAGGCAAGAGAGTGGAATAAAGGGAAAGCTTTGTGTGTCCTCTGATAGACAAGTGGCATAGAAAACTGAAGACTGGGAAACCAGAAGAAGGGTGTCTTATAGGATTGACTGGAGGGTTATCTTTTTGTTTTGTTTTGTTTTGTTTTTTTACTTTCTTGGGTTATTCTTCAGTATAAAGTGAGAAGCCAAAAATAGAGACTCAAAATTAAACTGCTTGCTGGGTTCAATTCAGCTCAGCGCAACCCTGAAGGACAAGCACAAGACTGTCTTTCTGGGAGAGGAGAGCCTTATCTTTCTCTCCAGAGGCAGGTGGTGAGTTAGAACTAGACCCTGGCATGAGCAGTGTGATACTTACACTGGTACACCACCAGGACTTGACTAAGTCCACCTCTGCTTACTACAGAGGTTGTAATTTAGCTTCTTTCACTAGATGTTGCAAAAGTTATCATTAGACTTCCTTGGCTGGTTGTTGAAGAGAAGGTAGGTCAAAGGTCTGTTATCAGACATGACTTGATCATTGTCCTTTGATATATCTGGTTTCTGGATATTATAATTTTCTAATTCATTTTCAACAAATTGTGCCTTTTTTATGTGTTTATAATTGCAAAAGTGTAGCACAAACTAAGTGCCTAACTAGAGATTGGGAAGAGTTGTTTAATTGGCACCATCTAATTCACTAATGTTGACCATTTAGGATTTCTGAAAATCAGTTTCAAATTGAGAGGGACTGTGGATATTTGGGGGGCTCTCAGACTGCCTCTTGCTTTAGTAAAGTCTAGCCCAAGATATAAGACAATCAGAAAGCCAAAGGTGAAGAAAAAAAAGAAGTATGGGGAAAATAAATAATACATGACAGCAATATCTAGTATTTTAAATTCATTGAGTCTTCACAAAGCTTTGAAATATAATTTGCTTTTGTGTCCAATCACAGCATCCCGATGTACAACAGAATGAAGAACTGCCTAATCTCGAGCCAAGTTCACAATTGTCCTTAAGTTTTAATCCACTGTTAAGAGTCATTGTGTCAATTGAGGATCTTATTTGCTGTTGACCTTGTACTTCAACAAGCATAATGTAGCTTTACAGAGAGTCATTTTTACAGATAACATGTCCAATGTTCTTCAGACAATGCCTTGTCATCTTCACCTCCAAGGAACATCTGGCTGTACAGCTTCCAAGACACATTTGTTTGTTCTTCTGGAAGTCCAGGCTGCTTTCACTATTCTTTAACAATGCAACAGCCCCAAAGTGTCCACTCTTCTGTGGTCATCATTTTTTTAATAAATCACTTTATTGGAGGCTCATACAACTCCCATCATGATCTATACACAGTCAATTGTATGCATATCACATTTGCACACTTGTTGCTATCATCACCCCTGAAACATCCTCCCTCTACTTAGGCCCCCAGTACCAGCTCCTCATATTTACTCTCCCTGGCCCTCCCCCCTTCCCTATGAAACCTTAATAATTTACACATTGTTATTACTTTTTCATATCTTATTCAGTCCGATGTATCCATTCACCTACTTCCCCACTATCTGTACTCCAAAGAAGTCATATGTAGATCCCTGCAATTGGTTATCCCCTTCCACTCCACCCTCCCTCCACCCTCCCGGTATCATTACACCCATCACTGGTCCTGAAGGGAATCATCTATGCTGAATTTTCCATGTTTCCGGCTCCAGTGTACATCTCCCGATCGATCTGGATTTGTAAGGTGGAATTGGTATGATAGTGGGTGGGAGGAAAAATTTGAGAACTAGATGAAAGTTGCATAGCTCATTGTAACTTGACTGGGTCCTCTGTAGCTTCACCTATTGATGGGCTTTGGGTCCCCACACTGTACTCCCCCTCATTTATAATGATACAATTTTCAGTTCTTTGATGCCTGACAATGGATCCCTTCCATCTTCCTTTTATTGATATCCAACTTTATGGCATAGTGGTCTGAGAAAGAGAGAGAGAGAGTTCTGTATGATATCAATGTGCTTAAATTTATGGAGATTTGCCTTATGCTGCAGCTGGTCTATCTTCAAATATGTTCCATGTGGGAATGAAAAGAATGTGAATTGTTTTTTTTTTATTTGGATGAAAAGCTCTGTAGATAGCTATCAAGTCAAATTGTCTAATTGTAGTGTTTAGATTTCTAGTCTCCTTGTTGAGTTTCTTTCCCTGTGATCTGTCTTTCTCAGAGAGTGGTGTATTTAAGTCACCCACTATAATTGTTGAGGCTGTGATTTCTTTTTTCATCTTTAGGAGTGTTTGGTTTTCATATTCAGCGGGTCTCATTCAGGGAATGTATGTTTAAAATGCTTACTGGTTCGTTGTCTATCCTTTCCTTGAGCATTATACAGTGTCTCTCCTTATCTCTTTTTATGGTTTGCACTTTGAGGTCAATTTTATCAGTGATTAGGATTGCTACACCTGCTTTTTTTAAATTGCTGTTTGCCTGGTATGTTTTACTCCAGCCTTTGGTATTCACCATATTTTTTTCTCTGATCTTAAGATGTGTCTCCTGTAGGCAGCAGATTGAGGGGTTGTGTTTTCTAAGCCAGTCTATTAATCTCTGTCTCATAAGGCCTGAATTCAATCCATTGATATTCAGGGTTATTACATCTTTCTGTGCACTCTGTCTGTGTTGTCATTTTATCGCTCTTATGTTGGGTGTTTTTCTATCTCCATGGGTTGTTTCCATGTGTGTTTGTGGTTCATTCTTGCCTTTCTTCCATTGCTGAGCCAGAGTTATCTTGGGGGCTGTTATTCCTTTGATGGTCTCTGGAGAGAGTCTTTCTGTGTGGCCTCTCTTACATGTGTTTGGTGATGGTTGTTCTTCTGACTCCAATGGGGCAGTGAGGATATTTTGTAGGGCTGGCTTCCTTTTAGCATATGCTTTGAGATTTCCCTTATCTGGGAAGACTCTCACTTCTCCATCAAAATTGATAGATAATTTGGCTAGATAGAGTATTCTTGAGTTTGCGTGGTTTTCCTGAAATTTTTGGAATATGCTGCTCCACTCTCTCCACTTCTTCAGAGTTTCCATTGATAGGTCTGAGCATATTCTTATCTGTTTGCCTTTATATGTGATTGCCAGTTTTTCCCTAGCTGTTCTCATAATTTTCTCCTTTTCCTTGTAATTGGATAGCTTAACAACTATATGTCTGGGTGTTTTCTTCTTGGAGTTCAATCTAGCTGGCATTCTTTTGGTCTCCTGGATGGCTGTCTGGTTTTCATTCATTAAGCTAGGAAACTTTTCCTCCAAGCATCCCATCACTATTTTGGATGTTGCATCTTCCTCCGGTAGCCCAATAATTCTAATGTTGCTTCTTTTCATAGCATCAGGCAAAGTTCTGAGGTTTTCTTCTGCTTCTCTAATATACTTGTAAGACATTTTCTCACGTTTATTAATTTCCACTTCTGAGTCCTCTAGGTCACTGGTCCAGTTCTCTGCCTCCTTTATTCTCTGGGTGAAATCTGAAAACTTACTATTAGTTTTTGTTAGCTCAATCCTTAATTCTTTTTTTTATGTATAAAGCAAAATTTATTTTATTTTATCTTTTTCCAATTATTTTATTGGGGGCTGTTACAGCTTTTATAACCTTCAATACATCATTTGTTTCAAGCATGTTTGTACATATATTACCATATTCGTTTGGAAATATTTTCCACTTGAGCCCTTGGCATAAGCTCCTCCTTCTCCCTCCCTCCTTTTTTTAATGAATCACTCCTTGATTCTTGTATTTTCCTTTGGTGCATGGCCTTTATCTCCTTTATTGATTCTTCCTTCTTCTGTAGTGTCTCATTCATGTCCTATATACATCTTAGCAACATTCTGAAGATTTCTTTCTGTGGCTGATCAACATCTGCAATTTCCATGACTGCCATAGGTCCAGCTGGTCATCTTGCATTGGATTTGGTTTCTCTTTTCTTGACATTGTGGTGGCAGCTTGCTGCTTTTTGTTTGATTTATTTGTATTAAGTGGTATATTTATTAGTGTCTCAGAGCCCTGGCCTCTCTCTTTGGGAGGCTTGTGCTGCATTTTCTGTAGGCTGGCTTTAATTCACTGCTTTGAGGGGCTGTATTTCCCCTTTTTCCTGGTGTAGTTCCCTTCACCTTCTCCTATTCTTTGTGTTACAGCTTCCCTTAGGTCTCCTCAGGTTTGCAGCTGAGCAGATTGCGGGTCGGATAGAAAGTTTTGACCGAGTGCAGGGGAGTGGGTTTAGGGATGGGTTGGGGATTGGGTGCTCTGATCTTGTGTAGGGTAAAGTGA
>PVJH01003370.1:0-30975 GCA_004026705.1 Nesogale talazaci
CCACAAACCTTTCACACAATTCCTCATGTTGCAGTGAGCGCCCCCCCACCATAAAATTGTTTTTGTTGCTACTTCACAGGTGTACTTTTGCTGCTGTTTATGAATCAGGCGATCCCTGTGAAAGGGTCATTTGACCCCTAAAGAGGGTGGTAATTTACAGGTTAAGAACCACTGTTTAACTAATAGATATATTTTCTCTCCTTTATGATAACTATCAATTGCCACTTGGCATTTAGATAGTTGTGGGCTTTTCTTTTTAAAACTCATAATGAACTCTAAAACTAGAGTGGGTATTGCCTGGATGTCAATACCACCACAATGGGTATTGATTAAAAGAAAGTTATAAATGATATTTAAGATTCCATCTATCCCAAAGCTAAAACCAAATTCACTCCCAGTGAATCAATACTGATTTATAATATCCATATAGGGTTTTCAATGCTGGAAATCTTCAAGAAATCATAAAGTCTCATCTTCTTCACTTGGTGCAGCTAATGAATTTGAAATGCTACCTTTGTGGATAGCAGCCGAACTCATAACTCACTAGGCCACCAGGGTTGCTATTTCATCTACTAAGTGCCAGTAGTAATGATTTTGTCTTAAGTATATTAAAGTAATTTTTTGTTTGTTTGTGGGAATCACTGCCCCCGGTGGAAGCAGGAGGCCCAGGTTTGCTCCTGAAGAGCTGCTGCTGGATTTGCACCGCTAACCCTGTGGACCGCAGTCCTTCACACAACCACTATGCCACCGGGGCTCAGCCCAAAAGTAACTTTTATATATAAAATTAAGTGACCAGACATCCCGCTTTGGGTGGGACAATCCCAATTTTAAACAATTTTTCCCGCTTCCTGCAGCATTTTTAAAAAATCTTGATTTTTAGAAAGAATGCACAACAAGCTTGAAACTGGGAGAACAGGAAGGGAATATACCCCCCTCTACAACTCTCTCCCCACCCCCTACCTCCAGGTCAATGTGTCCTGCTTTACCAATGTTAAAATCTGATCTCTTTAATATAAAAGGTAATTGCTACTTTTCACTATTATCTATTAATAGTCACTCTTTGTTGAGCCCATCTGATACAAGGCATTTTGTATAAAGTAAAAGCCTAATTGTACAATTCACCAAATGAGATGGACTTTATCATTACTATTATTATATAAGGAAATTAATTTGTAGAAAAGTAGAATTCAAATACAGGTTTCTCAAGCTTCAAGATCCATGACATTTCATTTTGTCATTTGTCTTAGATGAACCAAACATTAATTTACTTAATTCACTCCCAGAAATCTGTTCAAAGCTGGTTGAAACATTCACTCTGAGCAAAGCACTGTTTCCTTTTTAAATTTTGTATAGAATGACATAGATATGCATGATAATTATGTACTCTACTTAAATTTTAATAAATTAGCAATTGTTATTTTATATTGTACTTTATAAATGAATAATAGCATAATCTCACCTCTGACCACATATCTAAATAATTGTATTTATGAACATGTACAAAGAAATACACACCGTTCATCCATCTTAGAAGGAGCTGCACTTGCATAGGCCTTCATGCTGCTACCAAATAAACTATTGTATTTTGCATAGAGATTATCTGTAAGTTTTATAAGTTCCTACAAAAGGCATATTTTAATATGCATGCACACATTGATATATTCAAATGACTATCATTTTTCAACATGATGATCTTAGAGGACTATTTGTGTATGTTCTTGAATGCCATTGATTACTGATGCTCCTCTTTAAGAATTCTCTTTAGAGCTGATTCACATAGAACAACCCTCTTGATGCCATAGTTACAACTATTTAGGAATGGCAGCAATCCAATCCCTACCCCACCCCCAAATGTTATCCTGTCTTCTTCAATAGGCCAGTATGTTAAATACTTTCAGCTTATTTTAAGAAGTAAATCTATCCTTTACAAATGAAAGTGTTCTACCACTCAGAATATTCAAGAGAATGCATGATAGGCTTAGAAAGGAAGTTCAAAATTGCATGCATTTGAATAACAAATATTCTCAAGGTGATTACTTTGAAGGGAATAACATTTTGGGGAACATGCATAACTATGCATAACTCTCAAATACTATGCATAACTCTCAAAGTAGCTTATTGCCAATCCTATGTCTAAATAAGCAATTAGTTAATAAATCATTTAACACAAAACTTTCCATGTTACCATCAAAACATTATCTGGAGAAAAATAACCTTAGAAACATTCATAGGGGGATGAGTAGGGTAAGAACTCTCTGGAAACAAAACAAAAACACACAAAAAAACCTCATTGCCCTCAAGTCTATGTTGACTCACATCAACCCTATAGACAAGGTAGAATTTCCCTGTGAATTTCTGGGACTGTAGCTCTTTAAGGGAATCGAAAGTTCTGTCTTTCTCACTTACAGCGGCTGGTGGCTTTGAACTTCTGACCCTGCAGTTAACAACTGTGGTAATTAAATGATTTTTCTGTCAACTTGAAGGTGCATGGAAGTGTAAGATGGAATCCAAGCTGACAATCAGGTCACAGTCTGATGGTACTTCCTTAGGGGTGGAGTGTTCTCATAAAGAGGATTCTGAGAAGTTCCTTCTGTCACTGGCACTTTGCCTTCCTGCCTGCTGAGATTCTGACACTAACCAGACAAAAGTTGCTGGAACCCTAACATATTTCCACTGACTTTGTACCTATAAGCCTGTATTCTGAATTGCTGCAGGTGGCTGCATTAGACCTATGGGCTAGTATTGAACTTATAGACTTGAGGTGGACTTAACTGGAAGGTTATCTTGCTATATACTTACTTCTTTATAAAAATCTATTTCTTGTACATTTATGAATGTCACTAGATTTGTTTCTCTAGTCAATCCAACTTAACATACAATCCAATGCATAACCACTACACTGGTAGAACTCCTTTCTATAGGAGAAAAGGGTTGTTGTTTCTAAGGTCTTTTAATGTCCATTGCTGATATATAAGAGTCCTGGTAGCACAACAATTAAGTACTCAGCTGTAACCTAAATGTTAGCTCCAGGGAAGAAAGACCCAGTAATGTGCTTCTGTCAAATGTACAGCCAATTGGAAAGTTCTACTGCCATATGAAGTTGCTGTGAGTCAGGACAAAACAGCCCTCTACTTGTCTGTCAGTTTGTTGTTCTGTGACTTGTGTGTTGCTATGATGCTGGCAGCCATGCCACAGATATTTCAAATACCAACAGGGGAACACTTTTCAAGAGACTGTAATCAGAAACCATTGGTGCTGAAGAAATAAGCTTAAGTTGCACTAACAGTATTATTTGAAAACAAGACTTAAGGAATTGGGGCTGAGCCCTGGTGGCGTAGTGGTTGTGCGCAGGACTGCGGCCCACTGGGACGGAGGTTCAATTCCAGCAGTGGGGCTGGGCCTCCTACTCCCACCACCGGAGAGCAGTGATGCCCAAAAAAAAAAAAAAAAAAAAAAAGGAATTGACAGAATATCAATGAAAATGTCTCAAAAAGCTATGAAAGTATGTATTCACTTATGCTAAGACATCTTGAAGACAGTTACGTGGCCACTGACTGGACAAGAGCAAGAAATTCACATACTTGTACTCATTCCAAAGAAAAATGACCAACAGAATGCAAAAATTAGCTTATAATATTATTATTATCACATTCAAGTAAAATTCTCCTGAAGATCATTCAACAATGATTGCAGAAGTAAGTTGACAAGGAACCACCAGAAATTGAAGCTGGAATCAACAGAGAACATGGAATGAGTGATGTCATTGCTTATGTCAAATGGATCCTGCCTCCAAACAGACCGTGATACCAGAAATCTGCTTATTTATGTTTTATTGACCATACAAAACTATCCTGCTTTGTGAATCATAACCAACAATGGACAGAACTGATAAGAATGAGAATTCCAGAACAAGTAATTGTGCTCATGGAAAACCTGTACATAGACCAAGAAGTAGCCACTTGAACAGAACAATAAAATAATGAGCAGTTTAAAATCAGGAAATGTATATGTCAGGGTTATGCCTTTTCATTATACTTAGGCTATCTCTATGTTGAACAGATGATAAGAGAAGTTCAGCTAAATGAAGAAGAACTTGGCATCAGGATTGGAAAAAGGTTACTATCAATCTGAAATAAGCAGATACAATAATATTGTTTGATGCAAGCAAGAGGGATTTGAAGTAAATACTGCTCAAGATCAATGACTCTTGCCTTCAGTATGGATTCAAAAATCCTCACAAGGGACCAATAGATAGTATCATGATAAATGGAAAAGATATTGGAGTTGCCAAGGATTTCGTTTGCTTGCATCCACCATCAATACTCATAGAAGCAGTAGTTAAGAGATCAGAAGATACACTTCTTTGAACAAATCTGTTGCCTAAGATCTCTTGAAGAGTACGGAAGGATAAGAAAGGGTTGAAGAATGGGGATGCCACTTTGAGAACTAAGGTGTACCTGACCTAAGCCATATTTTCAATTACCTCATATGCACGTGTAATTTAAACAATGAATAAGAAAAACTGTGTTAGTCTGGGTTGACTAGAGAAACATATCCATGGGCAATCATGTGTGTATAAGAAAGCTTTATATCAAAGAGTAATTTTATATAAGAAAACATCCCAGCCCAGTCCAGATTGAGTCTGTAAATCTGATATAAACCCATGTGCCTGATACCAATGTATAAAGTCCTCTTCAGATTTATGAAACACATGCAATGATTCCAAATGCAGGAAGATCACAGGCCAGTGGGTGCAAAGTCTTATGAATCCAGTGGCAGTGGAAGCATCTCAACACTGGTGTGGGTCTCCATGTGGCTCCTCTAGCTCTAGGACTCAGGCTCTATCAGCATGGCTCCAGTGTCTTGTCAACAGGAAGACGAAGCATAGTGTGTCTGACCTCCAGTGAGCTATTTGTCTCTCCTGGGTCTTCAAATGAGGTCATCAAGCTGTGACCTCGTTGACAGACTAGACTCCATCCCTTCCTCAAGTTGATGTAGATTATGTATCTTCCATAAAGACTGAAGGAAAATTGATGTATTTGAACTACAGTCCTGGCTAAGTATATTTAAACTACCAAGGACGACTAGAAGAATAAACAGATCTGTCTTGGAAGTACAGCCAGGTGCTTCTTAAAAACGAAGAGGGCAGGACTTTGTTTCTGGCATTTCGGACATGGTAGCAGGAGAGACCAGCGCCTGGAAAAGAACATCATGCTTGGTAAACTGGAAGCGTAAGAGAAGAAAATCTTTAAAATCCGGATTGATGAGGAAAATACAAAAATGCGTTAAGACCTAATTACAATTGTGATTGTGGGACAGGGTGTGCTGTGCACAGGGTCACTATGAATTAGAATTCACTTGATGGTACCTAACAGCAATACCAGTGTTAGTGCACAGAAGGTATAAGCATAACATATGATTATGAGTGCTCTACAGTCAAATAAGTGAAAAAAAATATTTGTTTTTTTAAACTAATCTGGCTACTCTTGCTTTATTCATACTTCTTATTTAGCAATAACCCCTAACAGAAGGAAGAACTGACAAACTCTGACACAGTTGCATTAGTTATGGTGTCAGTTGGACAGGATATCACTTCTTATTGGTTTCAAAATCATCATATAAGAGAGGCATAGATTGCTATAGTTTTAACATATTTAGACACAACTGTCTTACATTTAAGGAGGACTGGTGGGACTTGAGGTTAGATAATAGGCTGTTATTGATAAGGTTGATGGTCCAAATGTGGAGGAGAAAGATGAGATTATCTGTTCCCTAAAGACTTACAGTCAGGCAGCCATATTTAGGGTTGTTCTGCAGCAGAATTGACATTATGGCTGTGGATTTGGGTTGAGCTGGATTGAGTCATATTTAATCTCTAAACAACTTGACAAGGGTAAGTCTGCTTGTAAAATTACAGTTCAGAAAACTGAAAATACCAGCCATTTTTTAGCTGAAAAGAGTCCAGCGTACCTGGCACCGACCTTCCCTCTCATCTATCTGTTTGACATCAAGACAAAAAGAAAAAGAAAACAACAACCTATAAACCAAACTCCTTATGACGGGACACTGGATAGAGCATATTTCATTGAAGGCCTCTTTAAAGCAATTGCCATACCATGTTATATCTCAGACAAGCAGAGGACAATCCAGGTGCATTTGGGGATCATAAAGTGAACCTGGGAGAAGCATAAGGGTTAATTGGCAGCCAGAAGTACAGCTGTAAATAAACAAATGAGATAAAATCTCAATAATTACTAAACATTAAGGCACACATGTCTGAGTGAGTTTTAATTAATAGAGCCTATATAGATTTCTCAGAAACAACAATAAAGCATCCTACAAAGTATGGCTTATATAAAACTCAGTGAAGACAATGCTTTGCCAATGTTGTTTTAAAATCTAACTTAATATTTATAGTGTTGATGGCAATTATATCTGCTCTAATTCAGCAAGAAATATAATAAAAACTCTAGGAACACTCTTTTGCTAAGATGTTATCATAAATAAGTCAAGCCTCAAACATTTTTACACTGGCTTTTAAAAATCAGGGGAATTAAGTGAGGCAGAGGAAAATAAACCTACAATGTCATTGTGTATGCAGTAAGTGTTGATCCTATAAAACGAATCTCCTGTAATCTTCTGGGAATAAATACACTATTCTTTAAAACAGAAAATCAATGTCAAAACTCACCACTAAAGAATCTATAAGATTCTAGAATTCCTTCGCATAAAAAAAGAAAAGGGAACTTATTACATGAAGCACTTAATAGAAAACAGATCAAAATAAATAAAGCTGAGAACTATTGACGGATGGAGGAGGGAGATGAGAGAATCACCATAAAGAAGTTACAATTACAGAACAGCACAGAGTTATGCTTTTTGGAATTACTATGCTCTGCTAAATGTGAACTCTGTTGATTAATTGAATAAGGCTTCGGTAGAAAAAAATAGGTCTGGCACCTCCAAGTGGAATTGGAAGATTCCTAATTTGCTTCCTCTGAAGGCAACAGAATTGTGTGTTCTGAGAACATGTACTCTACGTAGACCAGGCTGGTGGGGCAAGTTCCGTAGGTCTAATTCCAGGGTGGTCCGTGGTGTACTTTGGAAGGTTTGCAGCTTGAAGAAGAGTCATCTACAGCCCTGCTTCTCCTCACAGAAGAATATTAGAATGTTACTCTGAGAACAATCTTCATCTTTCTCCCACAGAGTGGCTGGTGGCTTCAAAAAGGAGAAACTTCAGAGAGAGAAAGAACTGAAAAAGTCGATTAAAAGCCTTCAAAGACACGTTTTGTTTCCTTCACACGTTTGCCCTGGACTAGCTATAGTCTCTTTTGGCATGGTAGTTACACATTGGGCTGCTAACTACAAGGTCCGCAGTTCAAGACCACCAGCCACCCTTCAGGAGAAAGATGAGGTTCCCTACTCCCCATAAAGAGTTACAGTCTCTGAAATTCACAGAATCAGTTCCACCCTGTCTTATATGGTCGCTATGAGTTATAATTGGTTCAATGGCAGAGGGTGAGTGAGTACAGTAATGATCATGAATTTCAATGCATTAAACTGTGGAACAAAAACCCTGGAGGTGCAGGATTAAAGCATTCATCTGCCACCAGAAAACTTATTTATTTAAATCCACCAGCAGCTCTATGTGGAGGAAAAGATGTGGAAATCTGCTACTGTAAAGATGAGTCTTAGAAAACATACGAGGCGGTTCTTCTCTGTCCCATAGGCATGCTGTGAGTAAGAATTGATTCTATGGCCACTGGTTTTATGGGAGTTTTTTTTAAAAAATCACTTTTATTGGGGACTCTTACAGCATGTATAACAATCCATGCATCAGTTGTATCAAACGTGTTCATACATACATTGCCATCATCAATTTCAAAATATTTTCTTTTTGTTTAACATCCTTTTATCAGTTCTTTTTTTTCACTCTCTCTCCCACCCTCTCAACCTCATGGACCCCTGATAAATTATAAATTATTATTATTTTCATGTCTTGCACTGCCCGCTGTCTCCTTTCATCCCCATTACTGTTGTTCGTCCTCTGGCATGGATAGAAAGTTATACATCATTGTAATCAGTTCCCATTCTCCTCATCTCCCCCCAATCATTCCCCGTCCTCTCATGGTATAACCACTCCGACTGTGATTCCTGAGGGTTTATCTATCCTGGATTCCACATGTTGAGAGCTTATATCTATACCAGTGTGCATGTTCCAATCTGGATGAATTTGTAAGGTAAAACTGGAGCCATGATAGTGAGAGGGAGGAAGCACTAAAGAACTAGAGGAACTTTGGGTGTACCATTGTTACTGTGTTGCACTCTGCCTGTCTCGCTCTTTCTTTGTGACTCTTCTGTGAGGGAATTTCCAATTATCTACAGATGGACTTTTTGGGGACCTCCACCTCTGTTCCTCTCATTTCTATTGATATATTTGTTTGTTTGGGGCTTACTGATGCCTAATACCTTATCCAGCTGACACCTCATGATCACACAGCTGGTGTGCCTCTTTCATTTGGACTTTGTTGTTTCTGTGATAGAAGACCACTTGCTTAGCTTCAAACCTTTGAGAATCCAGATGCCATACCTTTTAATAGCCAGGCACCATCAACTTTCAATTTGCTTAAACAAATAAGAAACAAATAAGCCAGAAAACCCAGGGACACATTTGCTTATGCACCCATTTTGTCTTCAGAGGTCATGTTGGGAAGGTGATGTCACATAAAGCCAGTTTAGTAGAACAAAGTGTTCTTGCATTGAGGGAGTACTTGAATAGAGACCCAATACCCATCTACTACCTCACTGCTTAACATTTAAATCTATCTACATAGACCTATATTTGATTGTCTTATTTTAATGTATTTTAATGTATTTACATAAATGTATGACTCTATAAAAGTCTTTTGTCTCCTAATTCTTTTCTCTATTTCTTTTGACTTTCCTCCTGTCCCACTATCATGTTCAACCTTCATTTGATTCTCGGTACTTTCTCTCAGCCACATTGCACTTGATCCAACCCCAACACGCCTTCTATACTCTGCTCACCATCAATTTTATATTTCTTATTGTTCCTTTACCCTGGAGTTTGTTTGTTCCCTCTTCACTTTCCATTATCGAAGATTTCTTAACTTACCTCTACATAAAAAAACAACATCAGATTAAATGATGCTCTGTGTTCCCTTCATAAAACAAGCTTGGCTGAAAAGCAGGGTGTAATGACTGCTCAAAACTGACAAGTTACTATTATTTGTGTTATGATGCATTCTTACCAAGCTCAGTCATGTTTGTTCCCAAACCAGTTCATGCCACTTGTACTGTTGATTAGACCAAACTCTCAGTCACCTAGTCAATTCAGACACATGGTAACCCGATAGGACTAGACAGTATTGCTCCTGTGGGTTTACAAGATTGCAACCCTTGATAAGGAGTAGAAAGCCTCATATTTTCCCCATGGAGTAACTGGTGGTCTTGAACAGCTAACCTCACCTTTAGAAGCCCAGTGCATGGCCAGTACACCACCAGGTTTCCTCATTTGTGATAAATATGGGACAAAAATTTAAATATTCAGTAAAATAATATAAGTTTAAAAAAAAGAGGTGTAACTTCCAAGCATCATGATTGGACTTGCCTACCCAAGGCAGAGGCTAAAATGTGGGATTGCAGACAGGTGGTTTTTTGAGACTCCCAGAACAGAAGGCAGGAAAGAGCAGGAAGACAATATGAGAGCTTGTTTCTGAGCCGGTCACTGCTCTTTCCCTAAGCTTTCTCACTATTGCTAGCTGCTGTCAACTGAACCTAGACTCGTGGTGGCTCCGCACTCAATGAGACAAAATGCTACCATGACCTGAGACATTCTTATTATTGTGCATGAGATGCTGTTCTCTTGTGAGCCATGGGGTTTTCTTTCACCAGCTTTTGATAAATAGACCATCAGGCTTTTCTTCCTAGTCCATTTTAGCATGAAAATTCCACTGGAACTTGTTACACCTCACAGCAGCACAACAATCTGCACTGATAGATGGACAGTGGCTATGGGTGCGGTGAATTGGTTGGGAATAGAACCTGTATCTCTTCCGTGTTAGAAGAGAATTCTGCCACTGAATCATCAATGCCTCTTGAATCCGTATCAGAAATTATATAAAGTGGACAGAAGAATGAAACATTTTTCTACTATCAGAGGAAGCCAGCCTCCAATACATACATCACAGGTTCGATAGGCACAGTTGTACAGTGATAATTATTCATTGTTTTAGTAAAGCTATAGAGAGCATGAGAAAGAAAAGAATGATAGAGTTAGACACATTTTATGGTAGCATCCATTGGGCACTGGGCCTCCACTCAAGTACTCTCTCAATGCAAGGACACTTTGTTCTAGTAAATTGGCATTCCATGATGCTCACCTTCCTGACACAATCACTGAAAACAAATGTATGCGTAAGTAAATGTAGTGAAGAAAGCTGATGCTCACCAGCTATCAAAAGGTTTGCATCTGGGATCCTAACGGCTCTAAGGTAAACAAGGCTAGCTCAGAAGCAATAAAGCCCACATTAAGGAAGCACGCTAGTCTTTGTGATCTTGAGATGTCAAAGGGATCAGGTACCAGGCATCAAAGAACTAAAAATTATATCATGGCAAATGAGGGGGAGGACAGGTTGGGGACTCAAATCCCATCCAAAGGTAACTGAACATCCCCTTAGAGAAGGATCAGTGGGTAGGAAATGAGCCAGTCAGGGTGCAGTGTAACATTGATGAAACATACAACTTCTTTCTAGTTCTTCAATGTTTCCTCTCCCCCACTATCGTGACCCAATTCTACCTTACAAATCCAACTAAACCAGAGGATGTACACTGGTACAGATAGGAACCGGAAACATAGGGAATATATAACAGAGGATCCCTTCAGGACCAGTGATGAGAGTTGCGATACTGGGAGGGAGGAAGGTAGGTGGAGTAGAAAGGGGAAACTGACTATAAGGTTCATATATAATCTCCTCCCTGGGGAATGGACAGCAGGAAAGTGGGTGAAGAAAGACATTGGACAGTGTATGGTATGACAAAATAATAACTATATATAAATTATCAAGGGTACACAAGGGCAGAAGAAGTGGGGGGGGAGGGAAAAAATTAAGAGCTAATACCAAGAGCTTAAGTAGAAAGCAAATGTTTTGACAATAATAATGGTAACAAGTGTACAAATGTGCTTGGAATACAATGGAATACATGAACAGTGAGACGAGTTGTATGGGTCCCCAGTACAATGATTAATTAAAGAAGAAAGAAAAAGAAAACCTTCATCCATAAAGATAGGGTCATAGCCAGTGGAAAGGAGAGAAGCCTGTATGAATATGCAGTAATTGACTTGTAAAATTCAAAGCTACTTATTTTAAGCTGGGTGTCCGTTATTTGTAATGTGAGAGAAGAAATATTTTTCCCAAGATTATTCAGGTTTACTAGGGAAGTTAACAGGTTGCCACAAGTCAAAACCAGTAGACACTAAGGATACAGTCATTAGTCCTCGGCAGTGCCACTTCACAGCAAACAGCCAAGTCCCTCTCCAGTCCTCAGACTCTCAGTCATGTGGTCCCTTGGCTTCGGCCTTTGTGGTCCAGAAAGCCAGCCCGTTGCTCGACCTTACTGTCACATATCTTTTCCATTGCTCCTCCGTTCTAGCTCATGGCATCCTTGCCAGGGTCTCTGGTTTTAGCCTGGCTCCTTGGCTCTGTCTCTTTGTCTCTGTGGCACAGTCTCTGTCATGAGAGGAGAAATATTTTAAGACTTTAAGTTAGTCTACATTAGTCAAATTAGAACTTTAGAAGCTTCCCTATTCCTTTCATGCTAAAAATATTGAAATCACCTCCTTCTCTTGCCAATGTGTACTAAGTCACTAGAGATGCCTTCTTGCAGTTCCTGTGTGGTACAAATGGTTCAGTTTCACAGCTTGAAAAGTTAGAGATTTCAGATACCCCTGAGGCACTGCCAAAGAAAGACCTCATAATTTGTATCTGAAAAATCAGCTATTAAAATCCACCTAAAGTACGATTATATGCTGGCACCCATCATGAGATTTCAATGAGTCAGATTCAACATGGCAGCAACTGGTGGGTGGAAGCAGTGGGTTGTGCCAGTCAAGTTTAAGGGTATTTCATCTCTGCATCATCATCGTCAGTTTAGTGACCTTAATAAATTTTTAGCATCCATTATGACTGCTACATTTTAATGTGCTACATACTGAGTGGGTGTGAAAATGAATATAATATTGAGAAAGACAGTGAGTGAGGACATTCAGGGCTGGAGACCTAGAGTGAGTCATGCTTCTCGGAATGTAATTTCCTCATCTGTAAAAGGAGGGTTTCAGACTAGATTGCATCAATAATTGTCTTTTCAGTCTAATTCTTCTTGAACACTAACTTTGAATCTGTTTTCAGTCATCTTTTTCACATTTGTTACACACAGGAAGTTGAAACGATTTTTGTTTCTGTTTTGTTTTACTGCAATGACTTATC
Source organism: Nesogale talazaci (assembly GCA_004026705.1). Lineage (NCBI taxonomy): Eukaryota > Metazoa > Chordata > Mammalia > Afrosoricida > Tenrecidae > Nesogale > Nesogale talazaci. The sequence continues at coordinate 12,507 of PVJH01003370.1, forward strand.
TTCTACCTCTGGCTTTATCCTCTGCCCAAAGCATTTCTCATAGTCTCTGATGTGGGTGTCAACCATCAAAGGTATTCATGCTGACCATACCAGACTTTGCTTGCTAGGATGCTCACCACCATTTCCATAAACACATGGTCAGTTTCCTTCAACAAATACTTCAGTTCTCCTCACTTTCAGCTATCAAGGTTTTGCCCTTTGTATTTCGAGTTTGATTGTCTCTTTAAAGGCACTGGACTGTGTGGGCTGTAACAAACTACAGACAAATGGGAATTCCAGAACACTTGATTATGCTCATGAGGACCCTGTACAAGGATTAAGAAGCAGTTGAGCAGACAGAACAAAGAAATACTGGAGGGTTTAAACATCAAGAAATATATGAGCCATGTTTGTATCCTCTTAAACTTACTCAATCTGTATACTGAGAAAATAATCCAAAGAAGCAGATCGTGTGAAGAAGAATCCAGTATCAGGATTGAAGAAAGACTTATAAACAACCTTCATTATACAGATGACCAACTTTGCTGACTGAAAGTGAGAAGCACTTGAAAGTATTTGCTGAGGAAGATCAAGTATTGCAGCTTTCAGTGTGGATTAAACCGACTTCTCAATGTAAAGAAAACCCAAATCCTCACAATGGAACTAGCAGATAACCAGAGAAAAGATCCAAGTTGTTAGGGACTTGTCTTGCTTAGAACCACAATCAATGCTCATGAAAGCACTTGTCATGGGATCAAAAGATGCTTTCCATGGGATAAATCTGCTGCTCAAGGTATCTTTCAAGTGTCATGTAAGAATGCCGCTCTGAGGACTAAGGAGGGTCTGACCTATGCTGTGGTATGTGTGATCACTTTGTATGTACATGGAAGTTGGACATTCGGTGAGGAAGACTCAAAAATCATCAATGCATTTGAATTATGTTGTGACAAGGAACGTTATAAGTACTAAGAACTGCCAAAAGAACAAAGAAATCAGTTTTGGAAGAAATACAGACAGAATGTTCCTTAGAATCAAAAATAGGGAGACGTAGTATCACATATGTTGAACACGTTTTCAAGAGCGACCAGTCCCTTGGAAAAGACATCATGCTTGGGAAAATAGACGGGAAGCAAAAAGTAAGGTCCTCAACAAGATGAATTAACACAGAGCATGCAATAATGGGCTCAAACATAATAATCACGAGGATGGAGAAGACTGGGCAGTGTTTTGTTCGGTTGTATATAGGGTCCCTGTGAATGGGAATCAAATCATTGGCACCTAGCAGTAACAACATTAGAAAAGATAGCACATTGCCATAAGCCAATATTAGAAAACATTATGGATACAGTCATTGATTGAAAGCAACCACTTTCCTCAGGCAGCAGGAAAGTCTTTCTCTCTGGTCCTCAGCCTCTCACCCACGTAGCCCTTGGCCCCTGCCTCCACAGACTAGGAAACCCTCTTGCTGCTCTGTCTCCCAGGCTCACAATTTCAGAATGCTAGTCTTGCTTCCCTGCTCTGTATCATCGTCTCCTGCTCTTGGCCGTGTGATAGGGTCTCTGCTGTTCTTGCAATTCAGACAGGGGATTCTGAACATACTCAATAGGCAATTCTTCTTTCTTGATGGTCTCAGGAATTCTCTCTTCCTACTTCTGATATGGCTTCCTTATACACAGACCCTAACAAACTTACTGCCATCGAGTTGATGCTGATACATACAGGACAACGTAGAACTGCCAGGTTCGTTTCTGAAACTGTTTACAAAAGTATAAATCCCTGTGTTTCTATCAAGAAGCAGGTGTTGGTTTTGAACTACTGACTTTGCAGATATTATACAGCCCCCCAATGCATATGATTGTACACAGAGAAAGAACAAAATTGACAAACTCGCAAGTCCACTGCAACTTATTTGCACGATTGGGTAGGAGTTGTACAAATATGGATAGAAGAGTGAGATGTGAGAGATCTCACTTTAATGACCACAAAAGCAGGTATTCCAGAATACTTAATTATACCTAAATGGAGCATATGTGAATCACTTGAAGAGAAATGAATACTGCAGGGTCTGAAATTATAAAGGGTGTGGGATAGGACTGTATCCTTTCTTATTCATTCTTCATGCTGAAAAAATGATCTTGGAATTCAGACTATGAGAAGAAGAAGAAAGTACCAGAATTGGAAGGAGGACACCTGTGATATGCAGATGGAACAACCTTGACAAGAAAGACAACCTAAAGCACTCACTGATTAAGATCAAGCATCACAATCTCCAGTTTGACTTCTACCTCAACCAAAAGAAAACAAAGTTTCTCACAAATAGACTTAAAATCAATATCATACTAGATAGAGACAAGAAGGAAAAAAGCCTGAAGTTTTCAAGGATTCCATTCTACTTGCATCCATAATCAATACACAAAGAAGTGGCAGTCAAGAAATCATATGATGCAACATATTCAGCAAATCTGCCGCAAAAGACCTCTTTAAGATCTTGTAAAGAAAGGGGATCACTTTGATGATTTGAGAGGGCTGGCTTGAGCCATGGTATTGTCAAACACCTTGTATGCATGTGGAATCTAGGCAGCAGAAAAGAAAATGAAGAAGAAGGAGGCGGAGGAGAAATGCCATAGGGCTGGGCAGTCTTTTGTTCTTTTATCCATGAGGTTACCTTGACTCAGAGAGGACTTTAAGGTGACAACTTTAAGACAACAATCAAGTGTCATGTCTTATCAAATGCACTGTCTACTTTGGGAAATCACCAATCACTTAGGAGTCCAGCAGGAGAAGGGGCAAATATGTCCTGTTGTGGAAGCACAAATGATGCAAAAAGACACAAGCAGAGAAATCATCTCTAGTAACTTGAAACTTGTCACCAATTTTATGGGCTTCTCAAAGAAGCCTCTGAACTAAAATGAGACAAGAAAGAGTAAGAGCTCATTACTGAATGCACTGCTATGCTATTGATTAGCTCCTATTTGTCATATGCTTTAATGATGAAACGCAACATGTAAGTGCTAAGTATGAGTATTTTCAATACCCAGTTAATAACTTAATTGTGACTTTGGGGTTGTGTGTCGATCTTCAAGTGACATTCAGGTGATCATGAAAATGCAACAGTGTGGTGTCACCAGATAGAGTGATCCAAAGATACTAAAATTTTATGTATGTTTTTATGCATTGCCTATGTACAAGTCAGCAAATCTATAATAGTAATTTGTAATAGACATAAAGTGGCATTAATATAATAGCTTAAAATAACACTCTGTATTATAACTGTACACTTAAAATAACTGTCCGTTTTGACTCCCAGACCAAAAAAGTGCAGTCATCATGACATGCATGCTATCTTTCTACAGGAATCATGAACTTGAAGGAAAGCAGGAAAATGATGAAAATTCAGCAGGAAGGGAACAAGGAGAATAGATAAAACTGGTTTTTCTCTTCTCCTTCTTTCCTATCTCCATATAGCGTCTAATACACATTGAATAAACCTAGTGAGAATTCAGAGATGAAGAGAATCCATTAATGCACCAAGCTCTTAGGATCATAGTAGGGTTAGTTATGCAATATAATTGTAAGAATAGTAGTAATAGTACCACTCGTAACAGTGGTACTAGTAGCAGTGGTGGGGATAGTGGTAGTAGCTGTAGTAGCCGTAGTAGTGGTATGGGTTAGATGATAGCACAAGTAAATATTTAAGTTTATTCAGCTTCTAGGTCCAAGTGTATTTAGAGGTCAAAATTACTATGGTCATTATTTGTGATATGAAATCAGGACTGTTCCACAATTATATATACTCCAAAATATTAAACAAATATTAGTAGCCAGTGCCAGCATTTCATGTGAAAGTCAGAAGTTAGGTATTCTCTCTAAAGACTCCAGCTATAAGGCCTTTGCCTAACACAATAAGTAGATGGGGATAACTCCCCTGCTAATATGATGATGGGTTGCTTCCTTTGAAGCCTGTGGGCAGATTCACACACATGCTACAGTTAATGATCTCTAGTCTAACCTGCTTAGCCACATCCAGGAGTCTGGGATCTGATCGTGTCACATGGGACACCGAAGGGTCACCAATACCTCCCTTTCTTATAACATGTGCATATAGCATTACCCTTTCCTGTCTCCTTTCCTGTAATTAGGGACCTGGCATGGTGCCACAGGGTATATAAGGCTTGAGCACAATAAGGACCCTCTCTCTCTCTCCCCCACGCCTCAGCAGCGGATGGTCTTGGCCCTTCTCCCTCAAGTAATTCCTTCCCCCACTTGCTTTCTCTCTACGTGGATGACCTAACAGGCTGAGGTAAGCATGCTACCATGATATGTGTCTGACTCTTATTATTTCTCTCTTTCTCATGCTCTTTATAACTTTGCTATAATAAATAATAATTATTGCTGTACAACTGTGGCTATCGAACTTGTGATGTATGTATTGGAGGCTGGAGTCTTCTGATAATTATTGGCATTTTGTGCCATGTCCTAGCATGAATTGAAGAATGTGAAGGAAGAAAATCATGGTATAAATGATGCAGTAAATATTCAAAAAAGCAAAATTATATTGCATTGAAAGAATACTCATAAATCAACATGTATTGGTGAGCTATTACATAGCTTACATGTTATAAAAAGTAAATTTCAATGTAAAAAATGTTTTAGAACTTTAATCAACCAGAAGTGCAAAGGACTAATGTTTGACTTCAATTTATGAAAAGTAATAAAAGGTCAAAATCAAAGAACAAAATAGATTTATTAGTCGAATGTAAGTTTCTGCATTGAAAAGATGAGGACTGATCAGCATGGTGCAGATCTGAAACCATGGCCTATTCCATGATCCCATAGAATCTCTGAAGTCAGGATCAAGAGACTCTGAATTAGCTTGGTGTTAAGAATCTAATAGAGCTTTTGGTTATTCTGCTTTTAAATGTGACTAGAAGTATTTCTTTATCAACTTCAGTTTATCCCAGGTAGGAAAGCTGAGAGATATCATTTGTTGGTGTTGCAAGGTACCATCCACTCAGTTATGGCTCATAGCCACCCAAGTTTAAAAGAATGGAAACTGCCTAGGGCCTTGTCACTCTCGTTAACATTGCCGTAATGCAGCCACTGTATCAGTCCATCTCATGAAGGGTCTTCTTTTTTTTCTTTTTTTTTTTTTTGCTGACTCTCCGAGGATTTGTTCTTCCTGATAACATGTCCAAAGGACTAGCAACACTCCAGCAATTTCCCATTTGTAGCATATGTATAAAAATGTCTGACAGAATTAGTTCTGTGTATTATATTTCTCTTCAATTTAAGATTTTAAAATGCATCATGTTAAAGTAGACTGACGTGAAACAGATTGTCACGGTGTCTGTGAGTACATGGGGAAAGAAAGAGCGAACAGAGATTGAGCATTTAGTATGCACTAAATAGTCTACATATATCACTGCATTTCATCCAAAAGCAATCTTATAATGCATACACTACTGTCACAGATTGAATTGTGTCCCCCCAAAATACATGTCAACATGGCTGGACCATAATTCTCAGTGGTTGGGCAATCATATAATAATGTAATCATTTCCCATGATGTGATCTGCTGTGTAAGGAGATTAGAGTAGAATGCAAAACCCTTACGAATGCAAGGGGAGTTTCCTTGAGGTTTTATCTTACAAGAAATAAAAGGAGAAAGTTAGCAGAGAGGGAAAGATCGGACTCCCAGTATAAAAGAAGAGACTGAAGTGGAAAATCACAATACTGACAAACTCCTGGACCCAGGGAAAGATTGGTATCAAATTGGAGATTTTCAGGGAACATGGGCCCACAGATTTTAAAGAAGAGAACCTTTCCCCAGAGAAAACACAAAGAAAAAAATCTTTCCCTGGGGGTGGTGCCCTGAATTTAGGCTGTTGACCTCCTAACTTGTGAGACAATAGTTGCTATTTGTTAAAATTGCCCACTTGTGGTATTTAGGTTATCACTAAGACAGAAGTTGGTATTAGTAAAGTGGGGTGCTGCTTAACAGAAACCTAAAATGTGGAAATTAGGAATTGGATACTAGGTAAAGGCTGGATGATTCTAATAGTAAAAGCCTAGTTAGCCATTAGGAAATCATTGGTGGCATTATAGACATCAAAGACAATTCTGGAAAGGGTTGTAATGCTGAGAAGACACAGAAGGGGAAAAGCAGTGACAGAGAAATGGCTGCAGCAGAACTAGGACATGTGTGTGCCATAAAGAGTAAGAGAACTGAGTGCTTTTGAGCAAAAGGCTTCCTAACTAGGGCGGGGGTACGGAGAGTTCTGCTAGGGGATTTTGTAACACATCTGTAAGCAGGGCAAAGAACCAGCCAGCCCTAGAGTCCTTGGGAGTCAAAAGGTGAAAAATCAAAGAACCAGGAAGGAGAAATAGAAGAGATATAGAAAATAAGAACCAGACCTGCTTCCATGTCAAAGGCTAAGGTTACAGTCGCTGGGGTCTCAAAGTGCGCCATCATAGCCAACTGTGTTTCAAAGGGTGGAACCATGTCTTCTTAGAATTCTAAGAAACCAATGTGGTAAGGACTCTTTTCACTGACCAGCCTTATTCAACATGAAGAGTTGAGATGGCCAAAATTCATGCTCAAAGTGAAAAATGAGAGTGCCTCCCAGAGCTGAGGAATCAGAGTCGCCACTCGGGACTGGGACAGTTCAAAGTTAAGGGAGCAGATTTTTTTCTTTCTGTTGGCCTAGAAGGCAGACCTGAAGTGCACGGTCAAGACACATTCATCTAGAATCTAGAGAGGTTGGCCAAGACCAGGCTCTGAGAGCAGAGCCACTGCTCAGATGGTTTCAGAGAACAAAGAATTATTTTCTAGTCTTGAGAGTGAATTTAAATTGTTTACAGGGGTTTAATTTTTTTTCCTTTGTGTTTACTTATTTGGAAAATATTATCCTTGTTTTGCCTTCAATTTCTCCCATTTGCAATGGAAATGTATGCCTTGTGCCCATTCCACGGCATATTTTGGGAACAGAGGATTTGTGTTCTAGATTCACATATAAAGACAAAGAATCCTCTAGGGTGAAATTTGGACTTGAGGTTGATTTCAAATTTTTGAGATGATATTATGGGTGAAAGTGTTTTGCAAGTGGCAAGGACTTGAATTGGGATATAGGGGAACAAAGGAAAGATTGTCATGGATTTATTTGCTTCCCCCGAAAGTATGTGCCAACTTAACTGGACCATAATTTTCAGTGATTTGGTAATACATGATAATGTAATTTGTCAGTTAAGTAATGTTATAACCATTGTGTTAGTCTGGGTGGCCTAGAGAAACAAATCCAGGGGCAATCATATGTTTGTGAAAGAGACCTTTTATCAAAGAGCAATTGTATATTGAGAAAACATTTCAGCCCAGTCCTGATCAAATCTGTAAATCCAACCTTACCCCCCATGTCGACACTAGTGCATAAATTTCAGATCAGATTCATAAGTCCAATAAGTTCTAGTCCAGAAATTCCTCTTCATACTCACACAGCCATGCACTGAAGCTGAAGGCAGGGAGATCACAGTCCAGTGAGTAAACATTCTTATGGATCCAGCGATGGTGGAAGCACCTTAGTGCTGGTATGGGTCTCCAGGTGGATCCTCCAGCTCTGGTTCAATCAGCATCGCTCCATGTGGTTTGTCAATAGAAATACTTCGCATGAAGTAAACGTGTGTCTGAACTCCAGGGAGCTGTTTATCTCTGGCATGCCTCCAAATGAGGTCAACAAGCTGTGGCCTGATTCACAGGTTCAACACCACCCCTTCACTCCTAACAGTCTTAAGTTGACAATAGATTATGTAACCATCACACTTTTTCTCTCAATGTGACCTTATATGACGAGCCAATCATTTGTAAGGGGAGGCAACACCCTTACTCAGGACACAGTCCCAATCGTATGCTAAAGAAGTGTTGCAGGATCTGGTATATATCTTTTTCCTTGCAAGAAATAACAGGAGAAAGAAGCACACAGAGAGAAAGTGACCTTACAATCATAAGAAAGAAGTACTGTGAGCATCCTTTAACTGGGGAAGATTGATGCCAGAACAGTGGAGTTCTCTCAGGGAAACTTACAGGGGGTGAAAAGAGATAAGGATCTCTGTTTAGCACCTCCAGAAAGAGAAAGAACTTTTTAGAGCAAGTGTCCTAAATTTGGACTTCTAGCATCTTAAACTGTGATAAAAAGGGAATGTATTTTATGAAAGCATTCCAGTGTGAAGCTTTTGTTATAGTGGCACTGGATAACGAAGACAAGTGCCATCCCACTTTGGTGCATAAGAGCTGTAATATGACAAGCTAATTAAATTGATATATCTATAAATAGCCAGGTTCAAACTGGAGATAATAATCTCTTTTTCCCCCATTGAAGATTTTAAAGTATGCTTCCATTACTAAATCACTATTTTAGTTTTATTCTAATTTGTTTCCATGAAATATTATTGAGAAAGAAAGCACATAAGATATTAAAATACTTTCAGTTGAGTAAGAATCAATACCAGAAAGTAGCAATTAAATTCATAAGACTTGAGGTCAATAAACTTCTCAAGTTAGCTTTTGCCAATAATTAGCTACTTTGCTCTTATAGACCTATATTTTTAATCCATGTATGTATGTAACTAGTCCATACCTTGAATAAATTCTGCCTGAATATAGAGATCATCTCAAAAATACACCAAAGAAATGATGAGCTTTGGGATTATATCAGACCATCCAGAAAATGAAGGATCATTAAAAAGACAGACAGAAAGAGAGAGAACCAAAATGAATGCCAAAAAAAGATGCTGAACCTTTTTGGGGTGGAGAATAGCTAAGACAAATAAAAGACAAAGTAAATAAACTAGACAGATTTTAAGGGGGTCTCAGAAAGAAAAGGTTACGTATTATAAGGAAAGACACAAAAACATAGAATTGTAGAATCAAAGGATAGAAATAAGTCTTCATTTCTCAAAGTGAAACAAATTAACCCTCAAGTTGCAAGATAGGAGGAATATCCATACAAACACTGAGGATGGTGAAACTTTGTCTCCTGTTCTTCATGCATGTCATTAGGAAGGACCTTTCTTTGGAAAGGTGTGTCTTGCTTGGTAAAGTAGAGAATCTGCGATAAAGAGGAATATTCTCAATGAGTTAGATAGACATAGTGATGACAACAATGGATTTAAATATGGAAATGAAGGTGAAGATGGCACAGGGCAGTCTTTTGTTCTGTTGTACACAGTGTCACTACCAGTCAAAACCAACTTAGAACATCTAACGACAGTGTCATAGGTAGGTTTATTGTGCCGACCTGAATGACAAACACAAGTAGGATTATTAATGTTGCAGTTTAATTTAATGGCAAATAAGTCTCAGTGAGCTTCACCTTTCTGTCGCTTACTCTGATGAGGGAGCAGCTTCCTTAGTTAGTTCTCTGCCTCAATTTTTGAGCTACATGAGAGACACCCAGCTCAGGGACCTTGTCACCACAGTTTGAGGTTCACTGCTGATCTATACATTACTTGAGCTGGGGACTGTCGGACCCTGTCATCTCTTTGCTGCCTGTGGACAGACTGCCTGCATTACTTTACAGAAGACTCCGCTGTCTGCTTCCTTGACTCACACCCAGCAGGCCTGGTGAGTTGAACAACTGCCAGTACATTAAGTGTCTCACAGAAGTGAGTTGAACTGAGCCCACCGTACTGCTCTGTGGACTAATTAACTGTTTATTTCATATATATATATGAAATATATATACACATATATATATATTCATAAGTGTCGTGATTTTGTTTCTCTAGAGAATGCGCACACAAATAATAGTATGGCAATAATAATTAATAATAATAATAATTTGAATGATGCAAGAAACATCAGAAGATGAAATAAATAAACAAAATTACAATACCAAAAAGTTTATTAAGTTTAACCATTTCTGGAGGTGGTAAATGGCCAAGAATGGATGATATTGAGGAAAGAAGTTGAAGTTGCAAAAGTTTTGGAGAAAAACAAGGTTCTTAGAATTGAAGACCTGCTAACTGAGATGCTTCAATTATGAGGATGCTGAAATCACTTTTCTATGGCAAGAAATTTGGTGTAACTACCTGAGCAAACACTTGGAAGAGACCTCTAGCTGTATCCATCCCCCAAAAAGATAATATGGTAAAATGCTAAAATCATCAACAATATCATTGATATCACAAGGAAGCGGCATTTTATTCAAGACAATTGAAAAATAGCTGTCATCATATATCCTGGCAAAAAATTCAGTTTGGATTCAGAAAAGGGCATAGACAAGAAATATCATGACTAATATCAAATAAGTCATGGCTGAGTGCAAACACTACAAGAAACATGTGTTCTTGTGTTTCATTAAAGAAATGAAGACTTTATGTGGAATCTATTAAATTATGGATAATATTGTGAAGCTTTATGTTAACTTGAACCTCTGTGAAAGAGTCTGGGGGGTGTCTAACCTAGAAATAAGGTCACAGACTGATGATGCCTCCTTAGCCTTTTTATAAGACAGTCAGAAATTATCTTTCTTCCCTTCAACCTATCTTCCCGCTGGGATTTTGAGTCTACCTTCAGGGGCAGCCCCATGTGAGCCTCTGATCTGGGAATCGACGTGGGAGCTACTGGCTCCCTGCCAGGATCCCACTGATCTTGGATACTTTAGAGTCTACCTCCATCTCCTTGCCTACTGCATCCCTTTTCTGTATTATTGACCTGCATCCAGTCCAAAGAGATTTCCAGATAACAACAGACACATAGACTTGAGTTGGATGGGCTTGGGACACCTTCTTGATGTAAAATTACTTCTTGATAATATGTTCTTTCTTATACATACGTGTATAAGTGTCACTAGTTCTGTTTTTCTACACAATCTAGACTAACATACGGATAATTCTGTTTTATTCACTAGGTGAAGGAGTTAACTATATGGATCATAATAAATTATGGATAGCATTGTGAAGAATGATAACTCAAGAAAACTTAATTATTCCATGTAAAGCCTGTACAAAAATCAGTAGACGGTCTCTTGTCATGAGCTAAGCTTTAAATTCTCAACCAAAAATATCCCGTCTTCTTAAAACCAAAGAGCAGTTTACTTTAAGTAGTAAAGAAGGGCTGCCTTGAGCCCTGCGCTATATGTAGCTTTCTATCTGTGTGGGATCCAATTGAAAAAAGCAACTCAAAAGATTAGAGGTCAGAGTATTTATGTAATTGTGGGAGAGATAATAGCAAATATAAAATAAAACATTTTTAAAAGAGACATTCATTTGAATAGATCAAGAGAATGCTACATGGTTCAAAACTGGAAAAAGGTGTACATCTGGTTGTAGCCCTTCATCTGATTTATTCAATCTCTATGCTGTGCAATTAAACTAAGGGCTGTAAAGTATAAAGAAAAACCTGGCATCAGGATTGAAGGAAGACTTCGGAACAGCCTATGGTACGCAGATGGCACAATCTTGCTTGCCAAAATGAACACGAATGGGATTACTTACCAAGGAAGATCTAAGACTACACTGCCTTCTGCATGGATTACACCTAATGTAAAAAAAAAAAACAAATTAGTAGTATCATGATGATCAACAATTACTGCTGTTGGCAAGAATTTCACTTTACCTGGAACAGTAATCAATACCCATATAATTAAGCCAAGTAATCAAATGGTGCATTGGGGATATCTGATACAAAAGACCACTGTCAGATATTACAAAGATATCACTCTGAGAGGGAAAGTACGCCTGACAAAAGCTGTGGTATTTTCAATACATCTCATATGGACACTAAAGTTGGACAATGAAAGAGCAGGCTGAGAAGAATTCATGTGTCTGAATTGTGGTACTCACGAATATTATGGAGTATACGGTGCACTGCCAAAAGAACAAATAAAATCTACCTTGGAAGAAATTTGGTCACAGTGCTTCAAATGACAAGGATGGCAAGACTTTGTCTCACGTACTTTGATCATCTTATCAGGAGAGATCAGATCCAGGAGAATATCATCATGGCTTAAGAAAACACAGGTTTTGCAAGACATGAAGATCCTTAATGAGATGAATTGCCACAGTGATTGCAACAAAGGATTCGAACAGCCATTGTGAGAATAAAGCAGAACTGGATGTTGTTTAGTTCTGTTGAATCAAAACTCACTTGATGGCACCTAAAAAAAACAATAAGAAGTCCACAATCAGCCAGTTAAATAATATACAAATCTCATCTCATTGTTCTTTGCAGATCATTGTGTGATTCTTTTGCTTCTCCTTTTGCTTTTTCTTACAAATTGAATATTTATAATGACCCTGCATGGAGTAAAACTGTCAGAAAGTTCCATTTTCCCAACATCATGTGTTTACTTTGTCTCTCGGTGGCACCTTTTGTTCATACTCATCAATTTTCAAACTTTTTCATAATGCTATTGCAACAGTGTGGTAGTTATATAATCTGGTGCCAACATGAGACTATTAAGAGGGAAGAGGTGGAGTCTAACCTGTCAATCAGGTGGCTGCTTGATGACCTCATTTGGAGGCACTTCGGAGAAAAATAACTTGCTGTAGGCAGAACACACAGACCCTCTGTTTGGTATTCCTGACGACAAGACGTAAGTTACTCGAGAGACCTGGAGCTTGAGGAGCCACATGGAGACCTACACCAGAGCTGAGGTGCTTACACCACCACTGGATCCACAAGACTTTGCACCCACTGGCCTGGGATCTTCCTGCATTTGGCATTATTGCAGGTGTTGTGTGAGTCTGAAGAGGAACTAATAGGTTGATATTAGACATATGGGCTAATATCGGATTTACAAACTTGATCTGGACTGGGTTCAGATCTTTTCTCAATACATAATTTCCCTTGTATATAAGTCTCTTTCTTATACACATGAGTGTCTATGAATGTTTCTCTAGTCAATTCAGACTAACACATGTATATATGTGTGTATATATGTATATATATATATTTATCAAATAACTTCTATATGTTCTGGGGGACAATCATGGAACTCATTTTATTGTCATGATATTGTACCAAAGCTGCAATAACTCTGAATATGTCTACATATATTCAGTAACCAAATGTACTCATCTATCTTTATAGAATATTCTAAATCCCTAAGCAATTATTAAAGTAAATTATCAAGTTAAGATAGGATGACATTTATTTTAGACCATATTAATGAATTCTTACTTACAATTATATATAACGTCAGATGATTCTTTTCTAGATCACCTATGAAAAGGAATTGTGCTATATAAGAGAAATATTTGAAAAATACACTACTCCTATCTTTTGAAGCATTTGGGTAATAGCAAAGCAAATGATAAAGCTATTATAAATTCTCTACTTTATTAAAAAATAGACTATCAAACTACAATCAGACATGTGATATAACTGCAGTTTTAAAGGATACAGTGGCCTTCCCTCATTATTTCAGATGACTGTATTTTCAACTAGTTTGCCTGCAAAACCTCTTGGAGCTACACACTGACTGTCCAAGAGACTCATTCAGATTCTTCTGCAACCCTATGCCACTGTGGGCAAACAGCCTTGCTGCATAGAAGGCCTAATTCACTCCCTGAGGGCACCAAACATTTCCCCCAGGGCAGCATTTGGCCTGACTGGCTACGGCGCTTGCTTTTAGTCATCACAATACAACATTTGGTGACTCTATTGTCATGAACCTCTTATGCCTTTTGGGAGAGAATTATAGTCTGCCTTCCAACCACATGACCCGGAGCTTCAGTCACAAAGCTGCTAATGTTGATCATATGACAAATAATGAAACCACTCTGTTAAAAGCTTTCTATGAGCCCCTTCGGACAATAGAGCCAGCCAGGGGAGAGAGGAGTCGGCAGAGGTCCCACCTGCTTCGGCCCCTTGTCACTCACCTCTCCTATGCACTTATGTAGGAGGCAGTCCTCAGTCACTCCGGACTCTCTTGATGAGGGAGATACTCATGGTGTTTGACTTTATTATAGCTCCGTCAAATCAAATGCACGGGCACTGCTTCCTCAGATGTCTATATTTCACTTAAACTGGGATAAAGCAAAGAAACTGGAATATGGTCTCATCATGCATTCTAAATCGGCCCGGGTAGAAAATAATGGGGAGTTAATCAGATCACTGAAACTCTAATTCACTTGGTATTGATCGGGCAGATTCCTAATGGGACGGCAGACCAATTTCAAATTACAGTAAGCTGACTTGTCCTGGAATACCAATGACCAGACTGGAGCATGAGCCAAGAAGAACATGGGCTCTGCTTGCCTGATGCTACCTCCTAGCTGGCAGCCAAGAATGCATAATCTGATGTGGCATTTAGCTAATTAATAGGGGATTGATGAAAGGTTTGGTTTTGAAAGCAGACATCTCACTTGAATAAACGTGGGACGGGTGCCCCATGGGAATAGGTAGATGGGTCCTTGGGAGATAGGTACACAGTGAAAGCTAATGGAAAGTAATGCAATTAACTCAGGCTTTTAATTATATTAATCAGTGACTTCATAGGAACCCGCTGCATACAGAATTCACTCCTTAACTCTTTGCCAGCCTCCTGTTCCCAATTCATGCTTCCACTAAGTTCAAGCAGCATGGTGAAGAAAATATGCAGGCACATTTCTGTCACGTAATTTGTCTGATGGCTAGAAGTTTTTCAGGGGGAAGTATAAAGGACAGGGACAAAGGAAAGTAAAAACAAGAAAAGGAGAGGGGTGTTCAGAGTGGGTAAGGGGTGATAATGAGTATTTTTCCAAAGAAAAAGAATGAGAGCTGGGAACTGTTTTTGTCAAGACTTTGCTGCTGCTTTATAGTTTCTAGCTCTTTTTTTTTTTTTTTTTGCCTCGGCATGTGAACAAATGATCTGTTTGTTTGCAGGTAGTGAAAGTAGGCAACAGACAGAATAGAAGCACTTTTATATTTTATAGAATAATCTGCTAATCTCTTAAGTAAATATCTTAAGGCATACATTCGTCAACACTAGCAAAAACTTTTTAGCACATGGCCTTTCTTTAATTGCTTCTCCCATGCTCTCTCATGTGGGTCTGTGTGCATCTTTGGTGTGTACATGTGTGTATATGAGGAGGAATGTGTGTGTATGTGTGCACATGCATGCTTCTTTGGTATGTGTGTGTATAGGAGGAGAAAAGTGTGTGTTCACGTGCGTGCATCTTTGTTATGTCCATGTGTACACCAGGAGGAATATTTGCGTGCACATGCTTTCTGCTTGCTTGCTTGACTGATTTATTTTCTAGAACCACAGCAGTCCCTAATTCAGGAGGATATCAGAGAGAGAACCAAAGAGCAACAACTGTCGGTATCACAGACGCTGGCTTCTTTGCCAAGACAATGCTATCGTTTTCATCTTGTTTTTCTGTCTCTCAATGTTACCACTGACCCCTTTGGGTGCTTTCTTTAGGAAGTTGTTGGCAAAGCCTGAATTTTGGAGGACTCAGTGCTCAATCAGAGCTAATATTCACTGTTGTGAGAACTTTACTATGTGTTAACTGAGTGTATTAGTGTCCTCATTCTACAGAAGAGAAAAATGACACACAAATAAATAAATTCATTTATTTGCCCAACTTCATATATCTAATGAGCCAAGAAAACCAAATTGAAGCCAAGTGCAGACTTCATGGAATAACCATGTTAAGTGGAAAGGAAAACAGCCTTTACACATTGACTGTTGTTAATGATGATTTCATTTGGTTTCTTGTTAATGGTGGTCATAGTTGAAATTTGATCTACTGTATTTGTTTTTTGTAATATTTCCTTATGGCTTGGGGAGGAAATGACAACTAAAACAATGCTGTCATTTAACCATTCTCATGCATGTTATTCAATGACATTGGTGACCTTGCTTTTCACGAGGTGTCAGCATTCTCATTATTTCCATCTGGTATCTCAGCTTCCATTGATCTTGCTTTCTTATCCTGTATTTCATCATCTTTGGTGTAGGGTGAAGTTTAATCATTGAAAGGGTAGTTTGGGTGGGTGCCGTCCTCACTGCTTCTGTTAGATGCTGTCCAGTCAGTGCTGATTCCCAGCGCCGCTCCACAGAAGGAAACATTGTCAAGTCCTCTGCTTCTTCACAGTCGTCCGTATGTCTGAGCACATTGCTGCAGTTACTGTCAATTCATCTCCTTGACAGTTTTCCTTTCTCTTCACAATCCTCCACTTTGCCAAGCATGTTATTGTTTTCAAGGGACTGTTTCTCTTCTGATAACATGTCCAAGGGACTCAAGATGAAGTCTTACTTATAGTTCCCTGGCTGCATGTCTTCCAAGACAATTGTATTCTCCCTTCTGGCAATCCATGGTGCTCGCAGTATTTTCATCAACACCATTTATTAAAAAAAGAGATAGCATTCAAATGCATCTTTTTTTTGTCTTCCTTATTCATTATCCAGCTTTCACGTGCATAAGAGGCTATTGAAATGCCGTACCTGGATCAGGAGGACCTCAGTTCTTACCACTTCCAAATGATCTTATGTATCATATTTGTCCAATGCAACGATGCCACCAATTTCTTGACTCCTATTTCCGTGAGTATCGACTGTGAATCTAAGTGAAATGAAAATGTTGCCAACTTCAATCTTCTCTCCTGTTAGCATGGTTTTACCTATTGGGCCAGTTATAAGGATTTGTGTTTTCAAAACATTGAATTGAAATCTGGCTGCAATCCTTGATTTTCATGACAGGGGACTCAGCGGGTGAGAATATCTATTTTATGAGACATTCTGTCTTTTTCTAAGACATCAAATTAAAGACTATCTCAAGGCAATATTTGAGAGAATCCTCTAGTCTCTATGAATCCAGTAAGCCTGTTTTGTTTTTCATTTTTTTAGGAATATGGGTTTTGATTTGTACTTCTCCCCCCTACTGCTCAGGACCATCTATTGTGTCCTTCGTTGGAACAATTGTTAGTGATAACCAGGCACCATCAGGTTCTTCTGGTGCTAAAGTTTGTCGATCCTGGTTCACAAAATTATTAGTCCTGTAGACTAGATTCTCCTGTGAGTCTCCGGTTTTCTTCTTTTACACTTGCCCCAGGTGCACAGAGGGCAGTAGTCATATCTTAGATGCTGTTTTCAAGCTTTGAAGACCCGAGATGCTATTTAAGAACCAGAATGTAGAACATTATCTTTATGAACTACAGTATGCCAATTGACTGAGTCACATCCTAAGCCTTGAAATCCAGTAACCGAATCCTGGAAGATATTTTGTTATGTTTAAATCTAAAGGGCATCTTTGCTTTTATGAAAAAGACGAATATCAAAACTGGCATCAAGATATTTGTTTTACAGCAAACTGTTAAAGGTGCTTTGTATATCCCAAGCACAAGTGTGCTATTGGCAAACTCCTTCACTGGAAACTACATTTAGCAAGTCAGCATCAAGTGACCTTGATCTTCATCCATATCTGTGAACTTTACATGTCAGTGCTATTTGAGTCATATTTAGTGTATCACTTGTTATGATTTGGTATGTTATATTTTGAGTCTGGGAGCCTTCAAATTTTGTTCATATAAATTAATCGTAATTGCATCTTTACGCTATATCATCTCAGCTTTCAAAGCTTTCAAAGGAGCACTCTCCTTTCAGAGAGCAAGTAAGGGAAACCTGTATATGTGTAAAGGGGATTCCAAAAGTTTGTGAAACATGGAAGTGAAAGATAACTGAATTTCCCCCAAAATTTTGTGAAGCTCCCTCATAGAAACATGTATGTCTACCTACATAAGCACACACATCTTTGTCTATTGTTGCTAATATTGAAAAAGTGAACCCATAGTTCACTTTGAAAAAGTGAACCCAGACTCATTCCTTATTCTTGTATAATCTCACTTCATGGGCTACCAATCCAAAGGTCAGCAGTTTGGATGCAACAGTCATTCTGATGGAGGAAAATGCAGCCAATTGCTCCAGTAGCCAAAGAAACCTTAGGGAGGTTTCTACCCTGCCCTATATGTTTCCTGTGAGTAAGAAAGGCTTCAACATGAAATTTAATCACCAAAACTAGCATATGCCCACTCTAGAAAGGAATGTCCTCTCCTTCTTCCTCTCATGACTTGTAGCCACCAAAGAATAGTGCTGTCTACATGTGTGTTAGGCTGGATTGTCTAGATAAACAAAGCTAGTGATACTCATCTCTCGTATGTATGTGAGTCCTATGCTAGTCCATAAATCCCTCTTTAGATTCATGTAGCCACATGCTGGTGACAAAGACAAAGCTTGATGAACCTCGAAGAAGGAATATCCCAGGCTGGTGCATGCAAAGTCATACGGATCCAAGATCAGTGGAAACAAGCAAGGCACAACAACTCTCAGGGTTCAGCAGTCCATATGGGACCATCCCTCGAAGCAGGAAGAAGGAGGAGGGACAAAGAGAGAAGTTCCCAGAGTCCCTCACTCTTATAGTAAAGGCTACCACCCCAAAGATGTGTCATCAAGGTACCACTTGCTTGACAGGTTGGACTCACCCCTAGTCATGAGTCTTGAGTTAGCATAAA